>OY390717.1:418049-558505 GCA_959613365.1 Balanococcus diminutus
CCTTTTTACGGATCATTACGACTTTTTTCCCCAAACCTATTTGAAATTGTTTTTGATAATTTTGTTATTTGCTTAAAAGTTAAAAGTAATCGAGTTACAATTTTTTTTGAATATTTTTCGATTTGGTCCCTCCCTGGCACCCTCTCCTCCAATTTTTGATAACACTGTCTAGACCGCTTGTAAGTTGTAAATGGTTATTATTCAAAATTGAAGGGGAGGGAAGGGTCCAAGCATTATTTTTATAATAACTAAAATTATTTCTAAGATCTCAATCTACAAATTTTGTTTGAAATGAATTTTTTTTTCAAATTTTGAGTCCCCTCGCGTAATTTCTACTTACCACAGTGTCATTGTAGTATGTTAATGAGCAGCTAATTTTTGTTCTTTTTCTCATCACAATAATTAAAAAAATTATTTGAAATAAGATGAATTAAACAACGTAAGAATTATTGATAATGAACCAAAAAAACGAGGGAAGGAGTCGCAAGGAGTCGCGAAATAAGAGTCGCACGTGTTTGAAGTGAACGACTCTCAAAGAAGAGTCGGATTTTTGCGATTCATTTGCGATTCATTGAAGTGAAGAGTCGGACTCGTGAATCGAACTCTGAGTCATTCATTGCGACTCTTACGACTCACACCATCGATTCTGAGTCGCCCCAGCTCTGCTATGTACTCGTATGTATAACTTACCTATGCGCCTACTACATGCGTACAAATCTCCTAAACACGTATACGAGTATACTTTTTCTAGATTTTTAAAAAGCGAGTAAGTAAATTTTCTCAATTATGTGGGGACATGTACGTATCTACAATACTTACTCGTATCTGCGTATAAAAGTGAAAAAAAAACTTGATATTTTTTTTTTTAAATAGAGAAAACAGAAACGGACAACATTTATAAATACCTACACCTTCCTACCTTTTTTTTTTTTTTTTTTTTTTTTTTTAAATTTTTTATACAACATATTTATTTGCATACAAAAGTTATACTGTGTGATATCCCTGCCTTTTTTACCTACTTACCTACCTACCTACCTACCTCTAGATAAATGTGCCTATACACGATTGTGTGCATACTTGATTACTTATAGGCGGACAGAGTGGATAACGTAATCGCAACCCAGAGCAAAAAAGAAGCGTTGGAAATTTTGCGAAAAGACATGCGCGATTTCAAAGCCAAACACAACTTGGACAAAGTAGTTATAATGTGGACCGCGAATACCGAAAGATATACCGCAATTTGTCCTGGTAAAAACGATACAGCTGAGAATTTGCTGAAAGCCATCGAGGAAAACTATTCGGAAATTTCTCCTTCGACTTTGTTCGCAGTCGCTTCGATCTTGGAAGGTGTAAGTACAGTAAAACGAGTGTGCCTATGTTTGTGAACTTGGACGCAACGCAACAATATATTTGTTCGAGTACATACTACAAACGTAGACGTACAATAAATTATACTACGTACGAGTAGGAACACCATTTATGTAGGTAGGTAGGTAGGTAGGTAGGTACATACTTATATTGTTGTTGCTTTTTGATTTTGCAGTGTATTTACATCAATGGTTCGCCGCAAAATACGTTTGTGCCTGGGTGCATAGAGCTCGCAGAAAAGCATAAATCCTTCATTGCTGGCGACGATTTCAAATCCGGCCAAACGAAATTGAAATCTGTGCTGGTCGACTTTTTGGTATCTGCAGGAATTAAACCAGTTTCGATTGTCAGTTACAATCATTTGGGCAATAATGATGGTAGAAATTTATCCGCTCCGCAACAATTCAAGTCGAAAGAAGTAAGTTAGCTATTATGGTACAGCCGCAGGTAGGTTGCGTAGGGTCTTTTGTTCATCGTAAAAGCGTCTATATCTATATAGATATAATAAGTATGCTAAAAATAATTGGAAAAATTAATTTGTTATTCTTTCGGTAATACATAACTATGCGCCTGAGAAAATTAATATCAAAGTCTAAATGGTTAAAATAGTTTATCATTTTATTGCTGGTAGAATAAATTCCGAAGAAAAAAATAATGGAATAAGCATTGTTGAAAAAGTAACGTTGATTTTTGTTGAAACGAATCAAAACTTATCGGCGAGTTTTTCTAGATAATTAGTTAGTTAGTTAGTTAGCTAGTTAATACCTACCTACCTAAATAAATTTCCAATGGGATGTTGAATAGATAAAAATGAGAAGAATTCTGTTAAAAATCTACTTATATGAAAATAAAATGTATGTTATCGGGTTGTAACTTGTATTAGGTATATGTATTTGTATCTATTATCGCAATACCTATAATGAAAGTTTAAATTAAGCAGCCCGAAGAGAGATACTTGCTCGCTTGCCTACTATGTTATACGTACCTATTTACGTAGGCACATTATCACCATCATCTTGGTTATTATATTCGTATTATACTTCTTTACTTACACGCGTTACCTACTTACTTGTTTAGATTTCAAAAAGCAATGTAGTCGACGACGTGGTTGCTTCGAATTCCATACTGTACCAGCCGAACGAGAAACCCGACCACTGCGTTGTCATCAAATACGTTCCATACGTTGGTAAGAAGTATTGATTTGATATTTTGGTTTTGCGTCCTTCCTCATTAGTTGAGTAGGCACGAGTAGTATGTCTTTTGCACAGTTCCACAGTGTCAGGTCAGGTGCCTATTCGCCCCTTCCGAGGTAGGCTAGAAATTATTTATAGGTGTACCATATTCAATTCAGCCTACTCTGGTGCGCGTATGTACAGTACACCTATGTATCTAATTTCGCATATTCGATATATTATCGTACATACATATATGTACCTTAGGGTGGCCGTTATTTTTCGAATTTTGGAAATGTTGTCGGGACGGGGGGTCAATTGGTGACACATATGGGTAGAAAATAATTCCCTATTTTTTATTTTTCCTCTAACTGAATTTTAAGCCGTCCCTCAGGGGCCCCCAAATTTGAAAAAATAGAACATTTTGAAAATTTTTGAACTTTTTTAGCAAAATGGTCATAGGGATGGTATTTCTATACAAATTTGGGGCCTCCCAATTCCAAAATTGCCCATTTTTATAATTTTCCTTTAATGTACTCATCGGAACCTTTCGATTAAAAAAAAAATTAGCCTTCTAGCTATAGTAGAAGTAGGTGTTTCAATTTAGTACCACGACTTTTCTGTTAGAGCTGTATAGTAATGAAGACAAGACCATTTTCGATGATTTCTTATCTTTACTCCCCCCCCCCCCTTTTCATGGGACATGAAAAAACGTCATTTTTTACGTTTTTTAAAAAAATTGAAAAAAATGGCTACAAATTTAAAAAAAAAAAAAAAATTAATAAAATGGTTTCAACATACATGTTATTACCCAAAAAGGTCATTTACGGTGATTTTTCACCACTGCCGTATCAGTGAGAATTTTTCAAAAACTATCAAAAATTGAAAAAAATGAGGTTCCCAAAAATGAAGGTAAGGATGAAAAATCGCCGTAAATGACCTTTTTGGGTGATAACATGTATGCTAAAAACATTTTATTCAAAAAAAAATGTTTCTTTAATTTTTCGTCATTTTTTTCAAATTTTTTAAAAAACGTAAAAAATGACGTTTTTTTTATGTCCCATGAAAAGGGGGGTAAAGATAAGAAATCATCGAAAATGGTCTTGTCTTATACAAATACCATCCCTATTACCATTTTGCTAAAATTTTCAAAAATTTTCAAAATGTTCTATTTTTTCATTTTTTTTGTTGATTTTTTCAAATTTGGGGGCCCCTGAGGGACGGCTTAAAATTCAGTTAGAGGAAAAATAAAAAATAGGGAATTATTTTCTACCAATATGTCACCAATTGACCCCCCCCCCCCCCCCCCCCCCCCCCCGGTCCCGACAACATTTCCAAAATTCGAAAAATAACGGCCACCCTAATGTACCTATACTTTAATGCCTTATACATTACATCAATGTAGGTGTAGAACCGCCCACTCATTTGATTATTATGTAGGTATGTATTTATTAACGTATACATACTACATACTACATACTACATACTACATACATTACACCTGGTAGCGGTGTAGAGACTTAGGTATATAGGTATCTATCTATCTAATCTATAAATAGGGTCTCGAAGGCGATGGTCTGTGCGTCTATACGTCATTATCGCTAGGATGGCGTAGTCGTAACTCGATTTTACGATATATAAGAAACCTAACACCTATCTACATAGGTACATTTTCAACTACGTAGGTAGAGGTACGTATCCGTAAAAATCGTGATGTGATTTTTTTTTTTTTTTACGTTTTTAGGAGATTCGAAAAGAGCTCTGGACGAATACATCTCAGAAATTTGCTTGGGCGGAACTAATACGATTTGTATTCACAATACTTGCGAAGATTCGTTATTAGCCTCGCCCATCATTCTAGATCTGGTCATCCTAGCCGAAATAGGTACTAGAATTCAATTCTTCACCGAGGAACGCGAGGATCCGGTCAATTTTAACGTTGTGCTATCGTTTCTATCGTACTTGTTGAAAGCTCCGTTAGTGCCAAAAGGTTAGTCAATAGGTAGCTGGCGAGATACATAACTATAACTAAGTATGTATTTGTATATGGTACTCTTGGTACATAGCTACGAGTACCAGTCCTTGATATCTATACTAGGTAGTATAGGAATTGGTATATACCTAGTTTGCTTTATTTTTATTTCATCTCAGGTACTCCGGTAGTGAATTCGCTTTTCAAACAACGAGCTTGCATCGAAAACGTTCTAAAAGCCTGTTTAGGGCTTCCGCCCGATCATAACATGACTTTGGAACATAAATTACCGAAGGAAATGTTCGAAGCGAATTTATGAAAAATTCATACCGCCACCGCCACCGCCACCGCCGCGCCGCACTAAAATTCGATGCAAGATGGCACTACCTCGGAAGTACAAAATCGAGTACATCATTCAACGCCCCGAGCAGCTCTAGATCAAAGAGCCTAGCTCTGTCTGATCCTTCGACGGCCTCGTCGAATGCCGAAAAATTCGTTTCGTTCGTTCGTTTCCTTTTCTTCGTCAACTTGTATTCGACGTTAATTTTATGTTTTATTTTATTTTTTATTTTTTTCATTCGTTCATCATTTCGCAAAAGTAGGTATAAACGCCTACGAAAGTACCAGGTATGCATATGTAGATGCACATATTACGTATACGATATACGATATACGATATACGATATACGATATACGCAAATAACCTCGACTCATGTAAGTAGGTACATAAACATATGTGTAGGTGTACGGATTACTATATCTACTTAGTGTGGCAGAGATGCTTCAATGACACGTAACTATGTATGTAGGTACAATGGCACATGTACACTACTCGTATACCTACCTACCTACTTATGTGAATACTATTTCAAAGTCGAAGAATACTAAACAGTCTACTCGCACGCGGCGTGCCTAAATTCTTGCGTATTTACCGCATATATCGGGCAAACTTTTTTGCATTCAATCATATCGTTGAATTGTGAACTATCCATTGGAACTTGTAAAATACTTACTGTATGTACATGCATAATATACGACTATTAAGTATGTTGCGTCTTATTTGACCAAATGACCAAAGCTGTGGAATCACGTAGAATGACATTTGAAATACTTGGTAACTTACTTACCTTACACTACACGTATCTGACTCGCGTTGAATTGTTAGCTGGATAGATGGAGATGGCCTTCAGTGAGCCTGTTCGAGGCGAAAATGGGGAAATAAAGGCGACGTCGCGTCGTGGTGTCATCGAGCATGCACTATTATACATAAGACGTATTTCGGGTACCAGGCACCTACCTTACCTAGTTGCGCGCAGATAGGTAGATACTCGTATACAATTACGCAAAAAACGAAAATAGGTAAATCAAAAAAACATAGGAAATAATATATTATTTGATACGTTCGTAATAATACGATGTACTTAAATCACAATCGGTAATTAACCAGTAGGTAGTAGGTACCTATATTCAATTATGCGAGATTTGTATAAATTCCATTAACTTCGGGAATTTCGTCAATTTTTTCAAAAGCTTCGTAATATTTTTTAGCTTCTTCTTCGTCCAATTCGACGAAACTTCGTGGTTCAAATACTTCTTCCGATTCTTCTACTTGATAGTTTCTACTTTCCAATTTCGATCGAATAGTGTTGCAGTTGGCAGCGTCGCAGTTGAACTACACAAACACGAACGAGAACGGTATAATTAATAATATAAATACGTATATTAATTAGCGCCTAGTACGCGAGTGTAAACGTATGAAAATTAGCTCGACTGACCACCATGATATCTGGATTTTCTTCAGAACGTCGAACGTCTTCGGCTCCGATTTCGATGGCGTCTTCGAGAGCTTTCTCGTCCGCATTCGGCGTGTCTGTCGGAGGTTTCGCGTATACGTATCCTTTACAATCGAAAGCGCTCTGAATATTTTCGGCTCTAACCAACCTACGACGGAAATTACACGCTTACAATATAATTATAGAATACAAGCGGCGCGGCGAGCGATGGTTCCGAATGGTAAAATTGCAATAATTAACAAAACAAATAGGTAAGGTCTTTACGATACCCGGATCTTTTTGTGAAGTAGTTAATTTCCCCTCTCGTTCGGTTCTTGTTATCGGTATTTGCGGTGACTATGACTAACACGCCGTTCGGACCTCTGTACTCGTACACAATCGATTTCGGATGTAATAAGGCGTTCTACGAGGTGAATAAGAAATTAGTAGCTCGCAAGGAAACGCTCCAACGAACAAAGTATTACCTCCAATTTTTGAAGAGCTCCCGTAACGGTTGTCGTCGCAACACCTTCCTTCTTGGCAGCTTCCAAACATTTAGCCAGTTTGACATTGTTTTTCGGATTCGTACTTTTTCCCTCTGCAAAGAAACGTACTTACTTAATTCTTACGACGAAAGAGAAAAAAAAAAGGAGCTATACGATAGAGTACTAGATATCGAGGTTTTCGCACCTCTGGCCGCAAGTTTAATGTTCTGAATATGCCGGTTATAAAGTTGATTTTTTTGAATGTCTTTCGCAGCTTTCGTATGCTTTATATTCTGCCACTTACTGTGACCCGCGTGCCTCACTCCAACCTTGACTAGATTGAAAACTAGCGAAGGTTGAACAACGTTGTTCCACGAACTAGCTACGAGACACGACTTGGACGGAAGTGCCGAAAACGCGCAGACTGCGTATTTCATCAACATTATCGACGGATGTTTCTTCCGATATGCATGGACTGGTGGTAAAGCTGTTCGAAATCAAAAGCCTGCTATATGGATAACGGAAAAGTACAGAAAAAGGACGTAAAGCCGAATTAAAACTAGGGCTCATTAATCACCTTCACCTCATCGTAAGATTCTGAGCGTGAAAACTTGACGCAAGTAAGCGGAAGGGTCAGAGATTGAACATCATTCTCGTTTTATCTTTATAACAAAATTAGGAAGGTGAACGCACCTGGTGTTATTTAAGAATAAAAACAAGTTAATGATTACTTAGTTACGATTGTGACTTTTATGACTCGAATAATCCTCGAAAACAAGATTCACGATCTTTCTTACTATCAGTCGAGCAAGCTGTTATCAGTATTCACAAGCCAATGATTTAGGAACGATCTATTTTTGATGGACGATACAATAGGGAATAAAAGTGATGACGTCACAGTCACGTGATAAACAATGACATGATAAAGTTGAAATTCAGAAATTTAAATAATTGAAACGGGGATCCTAAATGAAAATTAACATGGGAAAAAGTGGTTTTTTCAATTTTGTAATAAAACGGTGCAATTTAGAGAAAAAGTTTATAGAAAAGTTTTTGTTGTAGAGAAAATTTCCTATCAGAAGAGAGTTATTGTGAATGTCTCGCGTGTTTAGTTTCCAAAATTCTTATCAATTGTAATTTGTACGTTTTCATTATTTTCTATTTTCATTGTTTTCACTTAATAAACTCGAAAACTAGGAGTTTTACAGAAAATTCACAAGACACATTTTTTGTAGGTAAGTGAAAGAACTTTCAATTCAAATAAAAACATTTTAATCTCGTGTTGTACAAACGGAGATATCGCTAAAACAAAACTGTACTCTTTTCACATACTCGTCAATCTTCAAGTATTTTATCAAATAAATCGATAGTAGTTCATTTTAGCGAAAAGTTTATTACATCATTCGAAAGAGGACAAGATTATCTATATTTCGTTTTCTTAAAACGTTATTCTGGCTCTTTTAGTTTTTTAGATATTTCGATTTGAAATGTAAAAACTAAAAAGCGTTGAAAAGCATGCGAAATCCGTTTGCTAAACATCAACACTAATTTCAAATTAAAATAACTGAAAAACTAAAATAGCTAGAAATTTTTTTTACAGAAATGAAATGTAGAGAATCTTGTCCTCTTCCGAATGATATATCAACTTTTATTATACAGTTAATTACACAAGAGTTATTTGTTTGAAATGGACCAGAAGTATGCTGAAGAAGTATCGTTTTGTTTTCTCAATATCTCCATTTATACTACACCAAATCAAAATGTTTTTAAACGAATGAAAACGCTTGTTCAATTTTCTACAAAAAGTGTTCCAAGTAAATTTTTCATAAAAGCTCTATTTTTTGAGTAATAACCTAATAAGTGCAAAAATTGTAACACTTGTGATAAGCAAAAATACCGTGATCCCCTTTTCAACTTTATCACAGAAAAATAGCCGATTGTGACGTCACACTTTTATTCCTTATACAAGTGATACAACATAAACTAACGTCTAGATTGATTGTTTTGTTTACATTCATGGGGTGCAACTTCGATACATTTTTACCAAGTCCAGTGCTACATAATACTTTATAGTCAAAATTGGAAGGAAGGAAGGGGTCTAATCGAAATTTTTGTAATAACTAAAAGTATTTGTACAACTTCAAGCTACAACTTTTGTTTGAAAATTTTTTCAATCGGGCCCCTTACCTCCCCCTCCTGTTTTTAAAAATGTATTTGAAGGAGTTGGATTATCCAAAATTGGTGGGGAGGGAGGGATCCGATTGAAATTTTTGTTATCACCAAAATTATCCCTAGTACTTCAAGCTACAACTTTTGTTTGAAAATTTTTTCAATCGGGCCCCTTACCCTCCCACTGTTTTCAATAATGTATTTGAATGAGTTGGATTATCCAAAATTGGAGGGGTGGGAGGGGTCCAATCGCAATTTTTGTGATAACCAAAAGTATTAGCGAAACTTCAAGCTACAACTTTTTTTTGAAAACTTTTTCAATTGAGCCCCTCTTTCTCCACTTATTTTGCATAACACTCCCAAAATACTAATTAAAAATAGAAGGGGGAAAGGGAAATGGGTCCAATTGAAAAATTTTTGCAACAAACTTGTAGCTCAAAGTTTTAGGAAAAATTTTGTCCATGACAAAAATTGCGATTGGACCCCTCCCTTCACTCCAATTTTGGATAATCCAACTCATTCAAATACATTATTGATAACAGGGGGAGGGTAAGGGGCCCGATTGAAAAAATTTTCAAACAAAAGTTGTAGCTTGAAGTACTAGGAATAATTTTGGTGATGACAAAAATTTCAATCGGATCCCTCCCTCCCCACCAATTTTGGATAATCCCACTCCTTCAAATACATTTTTAAAAACAGGGGGGAGGTAGGGGGCCCGATTGAAAAAATTTTCAAACAAAAGTTGTAGCTTGAAGTTGTACAAATACTTTTAGTTATTACAAAAATTTAGATTAGACCCCTTCCTCCCTTCCAATTTTGACTATAAAGTATTATGTAGCACTGGACTTGGTAAAAATTTATCGAAGGTGCACCCCATGAATGTAAACAAAACAATCAATCTAGACGTTAGTTACAACACAAGAGGGCTTTTTTATCTGTGACATTTTTTTGTTTGTAGGGGTACACAAAGATGCTCGGTTCCCCCGCATACCGCGGAAACAACAGTGGTGAGCTTGAGACTCGAATAAGAACGACTTTGACGATTTTTCGCCTTTAAATGTGTTTTATTAAAGGAATATCGTA
The DNA here is from genome assembly GCA_959613365.1 of Balanococcus diminutus. NCBI lineage: Eukaryota > Metazoa > Arthropoda > Insecta > Hemiptera > Pseudococcidae > Balanococcus > Balanococcus diminutus. The sequence goes on from OY390717.1 coordinate 428,071, forward strand.
CACTTCGGACTTATAAATATCGTAATCTATTTACAGTTAGATCTACGTCGTCGATCGGTGGCCGGATCTCGCTGAAATTCAGTCTTGATGTACGTGTTCGGGTATTTCCCAGTTTTTCGTTGCTTGATGCGCGTATAAGTGTTCGTTTCCGTTCCGGACTTAACCGTGGCCCGTGGCGCGTTCGAGCGTCGTCGGTTTTTGGCATAGACCTTGAATTATAAAGGTCTATGGTTTTTGGTAAAGTCCAATTTTGACTTAGCGTTTCCGTTCCGGGTAGTCGCGTCCGAGTATTTTTCCAAGTTCGAGTTGGTCTTCGTCGTTTTTGCGTTCGCTGCTCACTGCTCAGCCTAACCCCTGTGATATCAATCCGAAGCTTGTTGGCTCTTCGCGTATTGTACTAGGCCCGCGGTGGCCGACGAAAGACAAATTTTCGCCCTGGACATCGCCAAAACCGACGACGCTCGAACGCGCCACGGCTAAGTCCGGAACGGAAACGAAAACGACGAAGACCAAGTGACCAACTCAAACTTGGAAAAATACTCGGACGCGACTACCCGGAACGGAAACGCTAAGTCGAAATTTGACTTCAGTTTTCGTTTCCGTTCCGGACTTAGCCGTGGCGCGTTCGAGCGTCGTCGGTTTTGGCGATGTCCAGGGCGAAAATTTGTCTTTCGTCGCCCATCGTCGGCCACCGCGGGCCTTGTACAATACGCGAAGAAACGCGCGCAACATGGGCACTTCCCTTCCCTTCCCCTTCATGGTGAGAGTTGTCGAAGCTGTATACAATACCTGTATACGAAAGCCAAAAAATCCCGTACTGCCGCCTGCCATGCGCCTGCCGGACCCGCCGGACCGGTGTTTCTGTTGTTGTTGGGATCGCTATTTTTTTTGTAATTTTTTTTATTTTTAAATAAATAATTTCAATTGACTCAGATTTTTGACGGTGATTAAATAAAATTTTGAATAAAAATGCGAGTTCTTCGAATATAACTATCTAAGTACGCGTAACGTATGTTGTAGTACCTTGACAGTATTTGGTACCACTATAAGTATTTCGAAAGTGAGTTGGACCATTACTTCGTGTTTTTAACGGCTTCATCGTTGTACTGCGTCGAGTGTTGACTGACGCCGGTTATGATTTTGGAAAAATATCTTTGGAAACCTGCGAACTATAGAGTACTAATTTCGTATTTTTGCTTCGCGTAGGATCTAAAGAACTCAAAATGGATTCGGCTGAACTATACGATGAATTTGGCAATTATATCGGCCCGGAACTAGAATCCGAAGAAGAAGAGGAAGAAGAGGATGGCGAGGACGAGGACGACGATGACCGTAACCGCGGTAGAAGTACGCGCAGCAAAGAGGTGAGCAGAAAATGCGAAACTATGTAGTCAGTTTAAACGTAATTGATGATGATACCCGCGCCAGTTGGCTGTTATTCGCACTCGGTAATTTCGTTTAATAGGACGAGAATGAGGAGGAAATGGACGAAGATGCGGATATGCAAATGGCGGTTGTTCTGCACGAAGATAAACGATATTATCCTACGGCGATGGAGGTTTTTGGTCCCGACGTCGAGGCGATAGTTCACGAAGAAGATACTCAAGCGTTGACAGTTCCTTTAATCGCTCCGATTAAACGCAAAAAGTTTCAAATACGAGAACAAGAGCTTCCCGAAACGTCTTATCAGATTCAGTGAGAACGCTGCGATACGTACTCGCGCGCGAATTTTCAACATCATTTTATTTTTGCTTATTCTCGCGTTGTAGATTTCTGGCGGATATGATGAATACGCCGCATTTGATTAGAAATGTGGCGCTAATCGGTCACTTACACCACGGTAAAACCAGTTTAGTGGACTGTTTGATCAAACAAACGCATCCGTCGTTTTGCGAATCCAGCGAAGAAAGGGAACTTCGTTATACCGATACGCTTTTCACCGAACAGCAAAGAGGCGTTAGTATAAAAGCTACTCCGGTGACTCTTGTATTGCCCGACGTGAAAGGCAAATCGTATTTGTTGAACATTTTCGATACGCCAGGTAAATGCGCGTCGACGCGACGCGACCCGACCCGACGGCTGTAACGTAATGAAATAATTTATTGACGCTCGTTTTGTCGTAGGTCACGTGAATTTTTCGGACGAAGTGACGGCAGCTTTGCGCATTTGCGACGGTGTCGTCGTATTCGTAGATGCCGCCGAAGGAGTTATGCTCAACACCGAACGTTTGATCAAGCACGCGATACAGGTTTCCGTTCGTCTATAATATCGTATTCGACGAGAATTTTTCTTCGATGCCTATCGAAATACAACCCGACGCGACGTATTTTGTTTCAGGAGAAAATGGCCGTCACTCTGTGCGTTAATAAGATAGACCGATTGATTTTGGAACTGAAGTTGCCGCCGCAAGACGCGTACTACAAAATCCGACATATTATCGAAGAAGTGAACGGATTGATCAAGTAATTTTAAATATCGACGAGCGCGTGTCACGTGTGTAGGCTAACGTAAGCCGAACCCGAGTAATGCGATTGTTTTACGGTGTGTTATTCTAGCGAATATTCGGATCAAGACAGTTCGAGAGTGGTCATGTCTCCCATCTTGGGAAACGTTTGCTTCGCATCGTCGCAGTATTCGCTGTGCTTTACGTTACGTTCTTTCGCCAAACTGTACAGCCATACGTGCCCCGAGTTGAATATAAGCGAATTTTCGCGAAGATTATGGGGCGATATTTATTTCAACGCTAAAACGTGAGTTTCTCTCGATAGTAAGTCAGTCGTAAGGTCGAAGCGCCTTCATTTTGTATAGGTAATACGTACGTAGGTTAGGTATACCGTGAAATGGCATCCTTTACACATTAGACGCCATACATTTTCATAATTACGCGTATGTCACCGAAGCTATAAACCTTACGAACGAAAACCGATATCGGTACCATTTTGGATGTGAAAGAAATTTTTTGCATTCAAAAAAATACGCGTATACAAACCTAGCGAATTTTGGTAAATGTTTCTGCAGAGAAATGAAGGCGCTTTATCCGCAAACAAATCTATTTAGTATACGTACTCGCGTATACACGTAGTTTTATCGGTATATTAATTCGTCACCGTATAATGTTAACGTTGTGAAATTGCAAATATTCAGGAGAAAATTTTCGAAAAAACCGCTTCACGGTACAGCTCAACGGAGTTTTGTCGAATTCATCTTGGAACCTTTGTACAAATTATTCGCCCAAGTAGTTGGCGATGTGGATTCTACTTTGCCGGCGATTCTAGAAGAGCTCAGTATACGAGTCAGCAAACAGGAAATGAAAATGAACATACGCCCGTTGTTGAGGCTGATATGTGCGCGTTTTCTCAACGATTTCAGCGGTAAGACGCGCAAATATGTATTCATTCATTCATTCATTCGTATTTCGTACTCGTTGATTTTTTCGGTCGTTTACATATATCTATTTATGTATTTATTTGTTCGAATACGCGCGCTTGCTTCGTGTTGCAGGTTTAGTGGAAATGTGCGTGAATCACATTCCGTCGCCGATCGAAAACGCCCGCATCAAAGTGGAAAATATTTATACGGGCCCGTCAAAGAGTGGCCTGGCGCAAAACATGTTCGACTGCGATCCGAACGGTCGCCTCATGGTGCACAGCTCGAAAATGTACCCGACGGACGATTGCACTTTCTTCCAAGTGTTGGCTAGAGTTTTTAGCGGCACCTTGTACGCTGGCCAAGACATCAGGCTTTTGGGTGAAAATTACTCGTTGGCCGACGAAGAAGATTCTCGCGTACTCACCGTCGGAAGATTATGGATCTACGAAGCCAGATACAGGGTGGAGGTGAATCGAGTACCGGCCGGAAATTGGGTGCTTATCGAAGGCATCGATCAGCCTATCGTGAAAACTTCCACCATAACGGATTTGAATTTGGACGAAGACGTTTACATTTTCAAGCCTTTGAAATTCAACACGCAATCGGTTATTAAGATCGCCGGTAATTATAGAGTCGCATTTTAAATGTCGCGCTTCGCACCGCGTATGTACTACTAAGCCGAGTAGATACGCGCGCGTTGCGTCCATGTCCGCTATTCTAACGTAAATATTTACGACGTGTATTTCAATCTTAGTGGAACCGGTGAATCCGTCCGAGTTACCAAAAATGTTGGATGGCCTGAGAAAAGTAAACAAATCGTATCCTTTGTTGAGTACCAGAGTGGAAGAGTCGGGCGAACACGTGGTTTTAGGCACCGGCGAACTTTATTTAGATTGCGTTATGCACGATTTACGTAAAATGTATTCGGAAATCGGTACGTTGAAATTGATTTGGTCAGGTCTGCACTTTTGCCAGTGAACGGCGAAAAGCGAATACCTACCTATCGATTTAGGTATCTTTACTACGTAGTTAATACACTACAAACATTTATATGTAATGTGAACTGTGTACGTATTGTTGCGCTGGTGTGGCACACAGCACCTATAACGCGTATCGTACATCGCGAGTAATAATAATGTCGTGCGCAGAAGAAAGAAAGAACGAAAAAAACCTACCTACTTTACTCTCGGATATTTGTCATTATTACTCCCTACATACATACATACGTTACGTATTACTCCGGATGTACGATGCGCGCTTATACTCGCATCGTTTTACGCGTAGATATCAAAGTCGCCGATCCGGTCGTATCGTTTTGCGAAACGGTCGTAGAAACCTCGTCGCTCAAGTGTTTCGCCGAAACGCCGAATAAAAAAAATAAAATCACCATGATCGCCGAGCCGTTGGAAAAAGGTTTGGCCGAGGATATTGAAAATCAGATCGTCAGTATCGCTTGGAATAGGTAAGTCGATTTCAAAGCGCAACCTTATAAAATTATGAGGAGGGAAATTACCATAGTGCTCGTTTTCGATTCGCGCAGAAAGACGTTGGGAGAGTTTTTCCAATCCAAGTACGATTGGGATTTGTTGGCGGCGCGATCCATTTGGGCTTTCGGTCCAGACACTACCGGTCCGAACATTTTGGTGGACGATACTTTGCCTTCGGAAGTGGACAAACATTTATTGGGATCCGTTAAAGATTCTATAGTTCAGGTACGAATCGTCGTTAATACGAAACAACCGATACCGAATATCTAGATGTAGATACACTCGCTTACCCGCGTGTTCATTACATACGAGTATGCACACGTCGTAATTGTATCGTTTTCGTTGTATGCGCATCGCTGCATCCTTAATGGTTGCTGTCGCACATTCAAATTCTATTCAACGTTTGAATTGGGGGCAAATTTGCATTTAGGGTTTCCAATGGGGTACCAGAGAAGGCCCGCTATGCGAAGAACCCATCAGAAACGTCAAATTCAAAATATTGGACGCGGTTATAGCGAACGAGCCGTTGCATCGAGGAGGTGGTACGTATAATACGTGTATCGACTGACTTGACATACCTACCTGTCGTCGTCGTCGTCGTCGTCGTTGAGATAGCAAAGTTTTCAAGCGTGTACCGTTTGTATTTCATTTCGTTTCGTTTCGTTTTTTTTTTTTCTGTTTTCTTTTTCTCGCATCGTCGTTACCAACGAATCGGCCGCGATACGCAGGCCAGATCATACCAACGGCGAGAAGGGTGGCGTATTCGGCATTCCTGATGGCGACGCCCCGCCTCATGGAACCGTACCTATTCGTCGAAGTTCAAGCGCCGGCAGATTGCGTATCCGCCGTCTACACTGTACTAGCGAAAAGAAGGTGAGTAGGTGCACAGCTTTGAGTTTTCGGTCAAAACGCGTCGTAATGCGTGCGCAGATGTAGTATGTACTATGCGATGCGATAATTATCGCCTTATCGTATCGTTGACGAGCGTTTTACTATTATGTACTACATTCGTAGGGGACACGTCACTCAAGATGCTCCTGTACCTGGCTCGCCACTTTACACCATTAAAGCCTTCATTCCGGCCATCGATTCGTTCGGTTTTGAAACCGACTTGAGAACGCATACGCAAGGACAAGCATTCTGTTTATCAGTTTTTCATCACTGGCAGGTAAAATCCGTATTCTCATTTTCCGTCGATAGTGATAATACCTACCTACCTACCTACCTACCTACGTAGTACGTACTCGTAGAATGGCCAATAACCGTAACCGTACTAAACCAGCCTACGCCTACGCCTACGCCTACGCTCTTTTTCGCAGATCGTTCCCGGTGACCCGCTGGACAAAAGCATAGTCATCAGACCGTTGGAACCTCAGCCTGCGACGCATTTAGCCAGGGAATTTATGATCAAAACCAGACGAAGAAAAGGCTTAAGCGAAGACGTGTCCATTAATAAATTCTTCGACGATCCTATGTTGCTGGAATTAGCTCGGCAAGACGTCATGTTCAATTATCCGCTGTGACGTTTTAGTCTGATTTTTGTTACCCATTTCTATAGTAATACACCTTGTTCGGTTCAATTTGCGACGCGACGCATGCGCGTAGTATAACAATAGGCTTAAGCATTTTGATGATACGCTATAGAGATAGAGCTAGTGGTAATGACGACGACGATTTAATAGCGATAAAGACGAACGTAATACGTATGGTAATAATACAACGGAACGACGATATAGTATATACCTATACTTAATAATTATTTAAACGAAATACGATTGTACGGATGTCGAATACGGCAGACGATGTAATGTACATACTTAAAATGATATCTAACCTAAGATTCCAATGAGGCGACGCGACGCGACTACGACTTGACATTACATTACGTTGCATTATGTTGAGAGAAATTTTATAACCGAACCGACAAAAAACGAAACACACGATTAAAGCGTTTTTACCAGTCTAGCGATTTGTTTGCGATATTTTTCTTACAAAAATAATAAGTGGACGGCGATTCGAAGTATACGACGTTTTCGTCCGTTTTCGTTATCGTCGAATGGTGGTCGTCGCCGTCGCCGTCGCGCGCGAAACCAGATGAGAATGTCATGTGCAACGCGCAGGCTTCGCAAGGTTTACCCGAATTTTTCAGTTCCATAATTCTGTCGACGGCGCTTTTATTCTGTTTAACCGCGTCGCATAAGGTTGATATCGAAGTGGAATCGTCCAAGTGTACGAACGGGCATCCGCCTTCGTCTCTCATACCAATTTGCATCGTCTGAAACGATGGTAATAATTCGAATTCGTAATTACGACGATGGAGAATCGTCCAACTACGTACATATTTTGGTGGTCACGTACAAATACGTTGCTACGTTCGTACCTGAATTCGTCGACAACTTTTAGACTTTCTCTCAATTTTAGCTCCTTCGAGGCCGTATAAATGCCGGATGCTGTATCGATACTTTCGCTCGTTCTGCTGCCACGAATGCGTACAACTGGCGCCGGTCGAGCAACTTAGCGAATACTCGCTCTTCCAAAATTCCATCGAATCTTGCAACGTTAGACCGATGTCTTTGAGGAATAAGCTGAAATGGTACCTCCAAGTATGGGCGAGTCGGTGGTTTTCTCGCAACACGTTGAGTAAATGCGACATACAAGGCGGAAAGTGTCGCTTCTCGGCGTCGACGTGTCGATACGATATTCGGACGCGTGGCATCGGCGCCGGTCGACAACGATGATACGCGTACAAATCGTAAAGCGCTCGAAAGGCCGACTTCCAGCGTACGTCGCCGTCGATGGTACGCATCACCGAATACGATATCATCTTCAGTCCGATATTGAAATGATGCGCGAACAGTTCTTCGAGTAGTTTGGTCCATTTGGAACACGGCACGGATACGCTGCCGTCGCGCATTTCCAGCTGACGCGATCGCACCATACTCGAGCATACTTGAAAAGGAACTGCGGACCAATTTCGACAAATTACACGAGTGACAACAACACGTAAAGAAAGCAAAGCGAAGCGAAGCGAAAAAACGAAACAAATACAAAAAAATAAATAATAATAATAAAAAAAAAATACGAGCAGCTAAACAACGTTGAATGTATTATTCACTTTGGACGCTATATCGCCGGCACGTCTCGGAGCATTCGTTTGCATTTTTGAAATGCTCGCAATAGCGTTTGTCGGACAATTTTGATAAAATATCGCTCAGCGCGGACAGAACCATCGAACCGAAGTACAACTTTGCTTTACACAACGTTACGACGTCGCTTTCCGCAAACCATTTATTCTGCACCGCGAGCTCCCGAAGCGTTTTCTCGCAACATTTTCTTATTTCCTTGGCGCTGTGCCCGTTCAGACGACGCAAAAATAGCTCCGTTTCTTTTTCTAAAATGTAGTCGCTAACGTCCGGTCGATTCAAGCAAAAACACCTGAAAGTACAATGTACATACATGTATCGAGCGTAAGCTGTAAGCGTAACCCCAAGGTGTGGATATTCGTATCGCCATCGCGAGCCGAATCCACCTTTTGCACAAACCTCAAAATGAAATGGCCCGCTTTATCCAATTTCGTACCCGGTATAAGACTCTCTACCAAATTATCCTCCGCCGCCGCCGCCGCCGCCGCCGTCGGGTGGTCGCCGTTCGAATCCGCGAAGCCAACGTGATATTTCAGTCTGGAAATGCAGCATTGGTTGAAGTTGCGAAGATCGACAATCACTTTTGGCGGTGTTAGGTAAAATATCATGCCGATTTTTGTGTTCTACGCGATAGACATCGGACCGTTCGAGTGGTGGTACAAATTCGTACGCGTTCTCTGCCAAACCTCGAAGAGAACATACACACGTATCGCTTATTAGTATTACGAGTAGGAGTAGGTTAGGTACATACGCATACGGTGCTAACGTAAGAGATGAACATTTCAAAACATGAAAAACTAGTACTTACCTCGAGTAGTGATAATCGTCTATTTTTAGTATTTACATACATAAATATGAAAAAAACAATCGTTACCTAAAATAGTTATCCGTAACTAATATTTACCTTTTCAAGTCCTTATTAGCATGTACTACTCTCAACTCGACGAAATACCAGATTACCGGTTGGCGTTGCCTTGGCCAAGGCTTGGCGTTGGCGGTTACTCGGTAACCGAGCCGAGTGTTATCACTTTCACCGATAGAAGCTGAAACCATCCGTTTGCCATCCCTAATTCAACTTGAAGTCACAATCGCAACAATTATTTTGAATTATATAAATTCTTAATTTTATTAATTAATTTCATTTTGAAAAAGCCGCGCTAATTTTCCCCAAGCTGATAACGATAGTCGATAACAATGGATTTTGCACAGATGATACAGGTTTCGGTTACAATTTGGGTTACGGGTTACGTTACGATAGGTAGTTCGATGCTTCGATGTAGGTACGTACAACAGTACACAACTTTGAAAATTTTTCTGTGGTGTTGTGAAAAAATGTGTGCTAGATCAAAGATCTGAAAGATCTCTACAAATTCTACACTCTGTTCCTGTTCGAGATTTTCAGTTTTCGTGCGTTTTATTTTACGCTTTATTAATAATTTATTAATTCGATTATTCGAAATTATTACTCTAATTTCATTACTAGGATTTTTTATTTAAATTTCATTTTACCGTAATAACTACAATATCAACGTCATATTCCTTCGTCATCGGCGAAAAAGATCGCGAAACCGAAATTCGTTCGTATCGTATCCATTTGCGAAGTGCCGAAGTCGAAGTCGAAGTCGAAGACAGCGCCCGGTCGCCCGGTCGCCCGGTAGCCTTGTGATGTATCGGTGATTCTTGTTCGATTTGTACGTATGATTTTCATTCAACCGGTTTGAAGGTATTCGTGAGACGTCGGCTATCGTTTGTATTTATGGCGCGCCGTGTTGCTGGTGCTGGTATCGTTCAGTTATAAGCCGAGAAGGAAGAGCCGGAAAACTCGCTAACGAAACGCGCGACGATGAATTAAATTTGTAAATGGCTCCGTCGCGTAAAGAACAATACGAAAAGAACGCCTGGTCATGGGTAGAAAACTGCCATCCGTCCGATATATCCGACGAACACGTGCACACCGCTTACCGCTTGAATCTTTCTCGATGCAAAATCGGAGCGTGCAGGTATGCTCGTATATATGAGTACGAGAATGAGAACGAAAATTGGTTGAACGCCACGCTATCGTTGTGTACTAATAATAATTATTTTTTTGCCGCAGACGCAATTGCAGAGGTAATCCGTTGTGTTTATCGAGTCTCGGCGAACACAGATGGCTGGGCAGTCACGAGGACGCGGCCAGCGAGCACATATACGATCCGGAAAAGGAGCGACGAAAAGCCGGCAGCTACGTGGGACTGAAAAATTTGGGAGCTACGTGTTACGTCAACAGCTTGTTGCAGTTGTGGTTTCACAACTTGAATTTTCGGTAAGCTCCTTTTATTTTCTTTCTTTCTTTTTTGGCGTGCGTTTTAAAACGAGAATCGAGAATGGATAATTATATCGTCGGAGTGCGATGCGACGCGACGCGACGTTTGGTTTGTTCGCAGCAAGGCCATATTCATATGGGATCCTCTGCAAGATCCGGAGGAGAAGCAAAACGTTACGATTAGCGAAGGAAAATACTCGCCATTGTCCGTGTTGGGACACTTGCAAGCTGTATTCGCGTTGATGAGGTACGGCCAACGAAGATTTGTCGATCCGACCGATTTCATCCTATCGTTGAGATTGGACACTTCCATTCAACAAGACGCTCAAGTGAGATTCGTTCGTTGTGTAATATCGACGTCGTAACGTCGCGTCGTGTAATAAAATATACTTAATTATTCTGCTCGGGCGATTTGCAGGAATTTTCTAAATTGTTTCTTTCCAAACTCGAGAGTACTCTCGGCTTTCAGTCTGCGAAAGAAGTGCGAGATTTAATCAAGGATAATTTCTGCGGCGAATACTCTTACGTGACCAGGTGTGTATTCGCTTCGTTACGAATACGAAATGTTTGCGTATGTAGGTAAGATACCTACGTTAGTTAGTTCGTTCGTTCGTTCCACCGCTTTTGCTTCGCAGGTGTATGAAATGTAAAATGGAATCTAAACGTCCGTCGACTTTTTACGAACTGGATTTGAACATAAAAGGGCACAAAACCATTCAAGATTGCCTGCGCGAGTTCATGAACATCGAAATGCTGGAAGGCGACGATAAGTATTTCTGTCAAGTGTGCGCCGAAAAGCAAGACGCTCAACGATTTATATCGCTTACCGAATTACCTCCGGTATTGAATTTACAGCTTATGCGTTTCGTTTTCGACAAGTGAGTTGACTGCACCGCTCCTAACCTATAACCTATAACCTATAACCTATAACCTTAACCTATTCGCTGCGCCCGCGTCCGCGCTCGCGCCCGTGACATTTATGTTCGACTTTGGAAAGCGAGACATGCCCGTGGCGCAGCGTAGATGATGGGTACCTAAGTATCCGTATCTCGTAGCTATACGTATGTAATGTGCCTACATCGAATTACGTTCCACTAACGCGTTCGCTCGCTATGCGCAGGAATACCGGATATAAAAAGAAACTGAACACGTTCGTACAGTTCCCCGACAAATTGAACATGAGCGAATTTTGCCCAAACGTCAAAGGTAATATGGACTACTCGCTCAGCGCTGTTCTAGTGCACGGCGGACGAAGCGCCAATTCCGGACACTACGTCGGTTAGTATCGTTATTTTTACCCGATACCCGAGCAGGAGCGGCGCGGCGCGGCGGGGAGGCATTGCTTGAATTTTCTCTCGCGACTCGGCCGGAACGGATTCGCCGCTCAGGCTTAATTGCGCCGCGCCGAGTTAGATCCACGCGACGCGACATAATGTATTACGAGAATGTCGTAACTAAGCGTATTTGAAAAAAAATAAAAGAAACCAACGTAAAGCGAAATTCGTTTTACGACGAACCTGCGTACACGATACGCAGCCGCGGCCACCGCCGCCGCCTCATCTATGCGCGATACGACTTCTATCGTTCGTTATAATAATTAGAGACTTGCTACAAATTACGTAGAATAGGTAGGTACGTAATTATTAACGAGCGTGTTTCTTTTTTTTTTTTTAATTTTCGCCGCCGTTCTAGCTCATATCTGCGACAGCGAAAGTGGCACGTGGTATAAATTCAACGACGAATCGGTGGAAAAAATCGAGGGCAAAAAATTGAAATTGGGAACCGAAGACGAATACGAAGGTAAAATTTGGCGACGCGGCCAACGCAACGCCATAACGATGATAGAGTAGGAGCACGCGGTTGCGTGCTGCGTAACGAGGACTCTTTTATTCTATTCTATTCTATTGTAAACGCGATTTTATCGTTGGTCCGCAGACGGTGGCAAGAAGATGAAAATTCCTCGGGCTCCTAAAGGTAGTTATCATTCGCCCAACGCCTACATGTTGGTTTATACCCGTAACGACGTCGCCGCCGCCGCCGCCGCCGCCGCATCTTCGTCGACGCCGACATCGTCGTGCGACGAATCGCCGCTCGCAACGGACGTCGCTGCTGCAGCCGCCGAACAGAGTTTGCCGTCGCATCTGCGAAACTTCGTCCACGATCAAAACGAGCAATTCGAAAACTGGGTTTCGGAAATTAGAAAAACAAACGTGAGCGCTCCGATTGATTGGGTGGCGGGCGGAGCGCCGCGCCGCGCCGCGCCTTTTTCGATCTTACTCGTCGTTATTATTACGTTACGTAGCGTAGCTATACGTATATTATGTATTTTTGCGTAGGACATGACGGTCGGACGAAATCACCATCAACAGTTGGAAATGGCGACCAACATCACTCTGTTATCGGTGGAAACGGATTACGAGAATTTGGAAGCGATACCGACGTCTTGGCTGACGCGTTGGTTATCCGATCCGGACCTGGACGGCGCCATCGACAATGAAAAGCACGCTTGCTGCCACTCCAAATTGGATCCCAACGAAGTGTCCAACGTTAAATATATCAACTCGGAAATGGTACGACCGAGTGAGAAACACGCCGCCTGCTCTTTACTCTCTAGACTCGGCGTCGCGTCGCGTCCACGATTTTGACAATTGGTAAAATGGACGGACCGAACGCGTCGTCATCGGTTCAAAAACTCTGAATGATAGTAAACGCGACGCGACTAAATGATTCTCGCGCAGCGGCCGAGCGAGTAAAGAGTAGGCGGCTCGGTGATCGTTAACGTAATTAAGTACATATGCGTATACCGCGTCGTACACGTAAATACGCACGCCACGCGTCTTAATTTGAACTAATTTCATTCGCGTTGCGACCTTTGCGTAGGCTGATAAATTATTCGACAAGCACGGCGGCGAACCGAGATTCAGGTATAGAGATTTCCTTTGCCGCGACTGCGTCATTGCCAAATGTTTGCAAATTCGAGTGAAAAATAAAACGCAGGAGGAATTCAAAATCATTTCGAATAAATTGAAAAGCAAGTTTAGCGAGTAAGTATAATACGACGATATAATCGTCTCGTACTAAACGTAGGTAGCGCTTACGGCGTGGCGTAAATTTTCGTTTATCGTCTTCATTTATTTATTTATTTATTTTTTTTCTGTTTTCGCAGTTTGGAAACGGGCTATTGGGTGGGCAAGGCGTCGCTACGAAGTTGGCGACGTATGGCGTTGGCGAATTTGGAAAACGGCGTGCTCGATCGCGGCCATATCGAATCGTTGTTGCTGGACGACGATACCAAGTACGCGAAAGCTGGTCGCGCCATCGGCGGCGGAAGCGACGATGCGACCAAGTGTAAAGAGGGCGCATTTGGGCCGGCCAACGGTCGAACCTACTACGAAAATACCGTCATCGCTAGTCGACGAGACGAACAAATCGAACGCAACCTCGTCGTACACGGCTCGGGCGGCGGCGGCGGCGGCGGCGGCGATAATCGAAAATCAAACGAGCGCGAGCGCCATCTTACGCCGCGATTTCTCGTCATTTCCAAATTAGAAGAGTGTTACGCGCTTTGCGCCGCAAACCAAGACGATCCTCTGTTGCGAGATGTCCGCGAGCTTTTGAAAAACATTTTGAGCGGCGCCAAGGGAGCCTGCGAGGCGTCGACAGTCGCGGCCAGCTACGACGACTGCTATACGAAATTTGCGCTAGAATCGACTGCGAATGCGGCTGCGAATACCGCCGCCGCAACCGTGACCTCGTATAACGGAGAATTTTGCAATTTTTTGCAAAATCGTGATAAAACGTTGCAGATGAACACGGCGACAGAAAGCGGTGGCGCTGTCGTCAAAATCGAACGCGATGCCCGGGTTAGCGACCTAGGTTGCAACAGTTACGAACAGACGAACCATCGCGTCGCGACCACCACCTCCACGACTACCGCTGCCAGTAATCGCGACGAAAACGATAATTCTGCTCGTACTGGTAACGTCGACCACGACCACGACCACGACCAAGGTATCGATAATGACGACGATTACGGTGCGGCGGTTGGTAGTGAAGAAGGCGACGACGACAACGACAACGATCACTACGATAACGAATGCGAAGAAGCGGAAGAAGAAGACGAGTACGACGACGACGGCGACGGCGACGGCGAATGCGAAGGCGAAGGCGACGACGAAGATGGAGTTATCGGACGCGAGAATGCGGATCATCGGCGACGTAGTCGTCGACGTCGTGGTTTTCTCCAGCCTCAGCCTCAGCCTCAGCCCGATCAGAGTACGACGACGAGTTCAACGCGCAACGGCGAGCACTACGACGGCAACGGGAATAACGCGACTGAAATGGCGGCGGCGGTGACGACGACGACGGCTGCTGCTGCTGCTGCTTCTGCCGCTGCCGAGTCGCAAGCGCGGCTGAACGGCGGCGACGCTATCGCGTGTTGGACGATGTCGTCGTCGTCGTCGTTGGGACGAGTCGCCGATAACGAAGACGACGGCTCTCAAAATTCGGAAACGAGATTCAACGACGACCTGCTTTGTTTTCACGGTAGAGTAGTCTTTTGTAACGGCGACCGCCGCCGCCGTCGACGCCCGACTTATCCGTACCTTTGTTTACGTTTCAGGTAATTTGTGCGTGGAAGAAAATAGCAGAAGACTGGTGCCGGAGCAGGTTTGGCGTCTATTGAAGAAATATTTTCCATACGCCAACGAATTTACATCTCTGAGTCAGCCTTGCGGCTTATGCAAGGTATGTTAACGCCGTTGACGGGACCATCGTACACCGTA
Organism: Balanococcus diminutus; assembly: GCA_959613365.1. Taxonomy (NCBI): domain Eukaryota; kingdom Metazoa; phylum Arthropoda; class Insecta; order Hemiptera; family Pseudococcidae; genus Balanococcus; species Balanococcus diminutus. The sequence continues at coordinate 443,156 of OY390717.1, forward strand.
CGTACAATGGACGCGACGGCGGTTATATTTGTATATTTTTTATATCGTACGTGTATAAATGGTTTTAAGAAAATCGATCGTTTCGCAGAGTATCGCCTCGGAAGCGGAAGTAGCCAAAGATATGTACAAAACGGAAGCCGTCAGTCAGAAAGAATCGCTTAGCGACTTGTACTTGGATCGCAATAGACCGCAGCTGGATTATCTTCGCTCCATCGGGGCCGACGTGGCCGGCGGCGGCGACGGCGGCGAAAACGTATTTTATATTATTAACAAAGAATTCATAAATTCCTGGCGCAAGTTTATCAGGTAAGAATAAGCAGAAATTTCGGCTTACGTTAGTTATGTACGTAAACGTTCAGTATGTAGGTCGTACTCGTACACCGGACGAATACCGCTAAACGTTGGCTTTTTTCGCTTTTGCGTATACGCCAAGCGACGCGAGCGTACACAGCCGATAGCCGCGCCGTACACGTACTCGTGCTGGTGCTGGTGCTGGTGCTGGTTTGCGACCCGCAGGAGGCGCGGCGTACCTAACGTTAAACGTTGCATGGTTGGATGGTTGGTTAGTAGTTGCGATGCGATCTAATTTAAATTTTCTCGACCGCGTCGCCCCTCGTCCAATTTACGTAGGTAAAGCATTTTTACAATGTTTGACAATTTTGATGAAAATGTGTTTTATTCGCGAATCAAAATTCCAATTATTAACGTTTTACGTCTATGAATCGAGAATCACCCTGGCGTCGGCGTCGGCGTCGCGTCGTCCTCCTTTATGAAAATGACTTACTTTGCGCGTAAAGATTTTCACGTTACTGACGCGAACGCGATTATCTCATCGTGTCCAAGGTGGTCGTTTTTTTTCTCTTTCCTCGCGCTCGCCTGACAAAATGCTTTTGCGCGCTAAATGATACCATACCATACCGGTGTCATTTCGGTGGGTCGGTCGTTTCTACGAAGAATTATACTCGTACGGGGTTTTTCTTCTCTTCTTTCTTAACGCTACGCCCGCCCACGCCCGCTCCCGTCTCGCTGTTTGTTAAAGACATATCTATCATTCGTTCATTCGTCCTCGTTCGTTCGTCGTTGATGCGCTATAGTATACTCGTAGTATAGTATAACATACGAGTAGTATACGTGAAGTACCTACAGTACAGCGTACAGCCGTACCTACACTGTAGTACGTGTAGTGTAGTGAAGTGGAGTGGAGTGTGTTTGCACCATATGCCTATTTTGAAGTCTCGCGTTTTTTTTTTGGCGCCCCCCCCCCCTCTTCCCGGGGGGGGGGGGGGATTATTTCAAAGGTTTGGCTATATCTTAATGCTGAAAATTGTTTCCTACGATAAATGCAGCCGAATGATACCTTCTAGGACCTCACTAACCAAGGTTTTAACTTTACCTACTTACGTGTACAAGTACTTCTACACGCAACTCATACGGCCATAGACGACGTTGTTGAAAATAACGTCTTCTAGATTAATCTGAACATGCTTAGCGTTGAAAGCCACCGATTTTATGTGATGTAATGTAAATTTATGCGATATAGTGTAGTGTAGTGTGACCAAAATGAGCCCTTACGTCCAATGCGCTATAAGATTATGAAAATCGAATCGGGGGCGGGATTGCATGTGGGGTAGACAATCTAGGTTCTCTTACCTTCTGAATTGGTTTTTTAGCGTTTTTTGCCAGGGATGGAAAACCGTTAAAAATTTTTTCTGGTTTTGGTTTTGGTTTGGTTTTGGTAGTGGTTTTGGTTTTCCAAATGTATCGGTTTTGGTTTCGGTTACGGTTTTAAAAAAAAATTTCTATCATAAATGACTTTAAAAACAAAACAAAACAAGCAAAACCACCTAGAGATACAAGCCATGAACGTAGAAAGGCAACGTCGCATTTTCGAGTAGTAGACGGCCGACTTTCCAATCCGTTTTTTGACGATAACTCGGGAAATATTCATGGAATCGAAATTCTGACAACGCGCTAACGAAAGGAAATTTTCTGCTCTACAATTTTGGTTCAGATCAATTTTCACGAAAAATGCTTCGTTCGCTCTGAAAATGAGAATATGTGAAAATTTGCATATCCAAGAAAACATTTTACGCTGAGAAATCGAGGTATTTTCGTCAAATCGACATTTCAATAATTTTAGGGTGAAAGGATTTTTTTCGCTCTACAATTTTGGTTCGTATCAATTTTCACGAAAATCGCTTCGTTGACCGGGAAAATGGGAAAATTTGGTAGACGGCCAACTTTCAAAATCAGTTTTTCGACGATAACTCGAGAAATATTCGTCAAATCGAAATTCCGACTACACCAAACAAAAGTAAATTTTTTGATCTACAATTGTGGTTTTCATCAATTTTCACAAAAAACGGGTCGTTGACCTCGAAAATGAAAAAATAAATAGTTTTTTGACGATAAATCAAAAAATTGGTCGAATCAAAAATTTTAAAAGCACTAAAACTGAAGGATTTTTTCTGCTCTACAATTTTAGTTCTTATCAATCTTTTTTGGCGGTCTTATCACTTTCCAACTTTTCCATCAAGTTTTTAACTTTTTATAACGTGATTTCCGCTAGCTGCTCCTTTTTCGTGTTGTTCGCATTCGCACTCGCACAATTTCAAAGCCTCAGCCTCAAGGGAAGAGAATGGGGGGGGGGGGAAATGAAAAAACCAAAACCGCTTTCAATTTTTACTGGTTTTGGTTTTGGTTTTGGTTATGGTTTTCGAACGTTTTGGTTTTGGTTCTGGTTTTTATGATTTTAAGCGGGTTTTTTTTCGGTTCCGGTTTGGTTCCGGTTGCGGTTAACATCCCTGGTTTTTACCTCTAGGCAAAATCCCTATTGCGTTCTTTTTTTCATCATGTTTTCAACAAATCCAATCAGCAATTGGGATTTTTATAATAGCCAATGAGCAATGAGTATTTATCGCGCGTGATTCAAAAAATGGTAATTTAGCCAATTAGCTTTCAGTATCCAGTAAATAAGTAGGTGTTCGAATAACAACCTATCATATTTATCCAATGAGCATGAGTATTATTTTTCGCGCGTTATTCAAAAATAATGAAAGATTCTTCGTAATATTTTTTCAACACATAGCTAATCACAATCAGCGTTTCGTAGTATTCGTACTTTCGTATTGGCTATTTTTAATCGCGCTTATTTTTTCAAAATGAATTCATTATTGAAACATGAAACGAATTGAAAAATAATGTAATATTTATTGTGCTGGACAAGGCAATTTTAAAAAATTAAAAAATATTATAATTAATACATACAGGGTCTTCATTTAATCTTAGCACCCCTTCATAGCTTTTCTTGTCTGAGAAAGGTAGTTGGTAACATTTCGCATTGTTTGTAATGTGAAATGTTACCAACTACCTTTCTTCAGACAAAAAATGCTATGAAGGGGTGCTATGATTAAAATGAAGACCCTGTATGATATTCAATTCATTTCTAGGTATATTCTTTGAGATTGAAATTTTTAAATCTTAAAATGAAAGTGAGAAGAAAATAACATTTTTTATAAATTATTGCTTGTTGTTGTGACTGTGAGTGTCGTCTTATATTATTATGCACCAATAATTTGCTTTTTTTGAGCAGCGCAGTTGGAATGGAGCTATTTTTGAGGTGTTGTGTTACTCATTGATTTTACGAGCTCATAACACAAGGCAAAAGCCTTCTTACAATGAGCGCACAGCTCATTGCTTGTTTGATATTGTTTTTGTCAAATTCTCAACAGGGGCTGGCTCCCAGGAGGGGAGGGGGGGGGGGGGATAAAACTCGAAATTACCAAAAGATGACACGTGGGATATGCAATCTAGATTTTCATAACTCCCAAATTTGTTTTTGATATTGCCTTTGAAAAAATTCTCCGCAGGAGATCCCACGGGCGGGATGGGGGCAAAACTCAAAAATGTCGCGCAAGGTACCTAAGTACGGAAATCCTTTTTTTTTTGTTTTTTTTTTTGTTTTTTTTTACCTACCTTAATTCGAAATCTATTTTTTGTAATACTTTTAATCGAATTGAAATACCTACTTTACCTGCTACACGATTGCAGTTACAAAGAATCGAGTGTAAATAAGCGGGCCTAACCATTTTTTAAAACTGCGTTTCTGCGAAATAGTAAAATGCGCTCAAAATTGGAAAATATTATACCTATTACCTACCTAGGTATTCCTTTTTAGAATTTTTGAAATTTGTTCCAGATACGCAATTTCTTAGTTTGTCGACTAAGTATTTCGAACAAATTTTTAAAACTCTCGAAAGGAATAGGAATTAGATACAGTCGAACTTGAGGTTTTTTTTTCGTAATAAGAAAAATTGAAATTCGTGTAACTTTTCCCTAATATTTACCAATTTTCGCGTTAAGATTTCATTCGGTTCGACTTTTCGCTAATTTTTCTCCTTAAAAATGATGCCCGTTACGAACGAGGCTTTAAAGTCGAACTCATTTTTGTTTTTTTGTTTTGTTTTTTTTCTTTCGTTCAAAAGAGTGCGATTTGTAAGCGAGTTGACTGATTTTGAGAGGCAAAGCGGAAAGCGAGCCCTGCCCCCATCCCTGTATAGTGTATGGCATGGCGTACGAGACAAGGCGTCGCGTCGCGTCGCGGCGAGACGAAATGAGGCGGGAGGTGAAGATGGAAGGAAGAGTACCGAGTGGCGAGTAAGGAGTAGGCTAGGTACTCCTTATATCGTGCATCGGGCATATTCCCATACCCTACCCCGTTGCACTGCATCAAGTGAACGAACGTCAATTCAGTTGAATCTGATTCTGGACTTGGAAAAAAATTACGAATTAAGTATGTCAAGTACCAAAAGTACATAACTAAACCAAACATAATTTTAATTATTTAATGACTTTAAAATATAATAATTTAATTTATTTTTGACGACGTTATGTATTATGAAAAAAAAAAAAAAAAAAAAAAAAAAAAAATTACGAAATACGAATAAAATAATTATATTTTATTATAAAGATCAAATTTTAAGCGAAACGAAAAAATACAGTATACGAATAAATTGGGCGACGTTTCGAATTTCATCGAAATTCATTATCAAGTCCGATATGAAGAAAACAACGAAATGATGAAAAATACTATAACATACAAAAATACAAATTTTAGAATAATCAAAATATAGCCAAATGTTTATAGGGTTCTATACCGTTCACGTCGTTTTTGTCGTTAATTGAGTTCGGGTTTTGTAAGATATGAAGACTTTCTAAAAATTTTCTTTTTCGGTTTGAGTTACAATTTTTTTGGAGGATTTTTACGTTTTGGAAGTCAAAAGTATGGGAAAGTTGTTTGTATTTTTTCCTAAAATAATTAATAATTATGTATATAATACCACATTAGATATTTATTATAAAAATTTGAAGGGGAAGGAAGGGTCCAATCAAAATTTTTGTAATGACCAAAATTATTCCCAAGATTTTAATACACAACTTTTGTTTGAAAAATTTTTCAATTGGACCCAATACCTCCCGCCAATTTTGTATAATTTATAAGTTTCATCAAGAAAAATGAGATTGGAGGGAATGGATAGAAGAGAGGGTCCAATTTAAATTTTTATAATAACCAAAATGATTTCTAGAGTCTCAATCTACAACTTTTGTATGAAAAATTTTCAATTGGACCCTTCCTCACTCCCACACACAGACTATTTTTTGTATGTGCTGTTCTGTTGACGTGATGTAAGATTGGAGGGAAGGGATGAAGTCCAATTGAAAATTTTTTCAAACGAAAGTTGCAGATTGAAGTCCAAGGAATGATTTTGAATCTTACATAAATTTCCATTGGACCCCTCCTTACCATCCAAATTTGAATAATAGGTATCTACGCTTCATTTTGAAAAATAAAGGGGGGGTTGTCAAATTGAAATTTTTGTAATAACTAAAATTATTTTTAGGATCTCAATTAGTCAATCTACAACTTTCGTTTGAAAATTTTTTTGAATATTGTAAGGTCCCCCCACGAGTAAGTAAAATGTAAGATGTACAAGTGGTATGCCCGAGGGTACTGTAGGGAATTTTATGGAAATCATCGAAAATACTTCATCGAAACGTATTTATTCACAAATAACTTCAAAATTACACGAGAGCTACATGATACTCGGAGAACGAATGATGAACAACTGCTAAAATTACATAATCTAGTCTAATCTAAACACTAACGTAAATTACAGTAATAACGGTAATAACTAAATATTTTCCACATTCGGCCATTCTGCAATCAAAACGAAAACGCGAATAAGTATCAAAATAAACTTGAAAATGATGATACGAAATTATTCAAAACAAATCAAAAACACAGCTATCAAAATAGCAGTAACGGGCTCTACTATCCTAAACAGCACTTAGCTATAAGAAAAATACAATAAACTTGACATGTATAATTCTACAGCAACTTAGCTATCAAAATAAGTAATAAACGAGACATACTTATTCCAAACAGCACCTAGTTTCGGATAATACAATAAACCTGACATGCATCATCACAAAACGACACAGTCTTGGGACAAAACAATAAAACCTGACATGAATTGCCACCAAAACAAACACAGTTTTAGAACAAAACGATACAATGAGACACGAATTGTCACCAAAACACACACATAAAAATACAAAAACGTACAAAAATCACATGAAAACTTATAACCTAATATCGAAAAACTTATTAACTAATAACTAACATGTAGAACTTGGCGTACTTCTGCACTGGAAACCGAAAAGAAAACTCCGCAGCTGACACGATCTCTCGCCTCGTCGTCGATCTCACCGTAAGCATCGCTGTTAAACTTCGCCGAAAGCACCATATAATCGAATTCTCGTCCGCCGTAGGCGTTATCCATCATTTCGCTGAAGGTACTGTTATCGAACTCGCCGTATGCATTGTTCAAACATTCACCATAAGCACTGATTTTCGACTCGCCGAAGGCATTTACAGGAATCGATCTACTCGCCGGAGGCATTGTCATCCAACTCGCCGGAGGTATTATCATCGAACTCGTTTCTCTAAAACGTACTAATAACGAATACGAAACATTACTTGATATTCTTCATCTTCGCACTTATTATACCATTCCCGAGGTATGTCGAACACGTGCACATGAAATACCATCTCAGTCAGGATACTTGAAAACTGCATTTAGATCGCGAAATATACATGAATTATACACGCCGAGTTCGGAACCACTTCTGAATTGTAGGGAATTTTATGGAAATCATCGAAAATACTCCATCGAAACGTATTTATTCACAAATAACTTCAAAATTACACGAGAGCTACATGATACTCGGAGAACAAATGATGAACAACTGCTAAAATTACATCATCTAGTCTAATCTAAACACTAACGTAAATTACAGTAATAACGGTAATAACTAAATATTTTCCACAGGTACGGTGCGGTACTATTCAGTGTTGAGTAACGCGGTGTTGGTATAATATACTCCTACGAGTATGCTATGGCGTGTGTTATCGTCATCGTCGGTTCCATTCGCCTCGCCCGGCCTAGCGTAGTATTCTGGCGTGGCGTGTAAGCAATGATTTTGAGTTATGGACAAAATACACCCTTTCTCATCTTTTAAACTAGCTGCGACCGAGGAAACATTTGCCCCAGTGATTTAGATACATAAATCACCCGCTACCGTTAAGTTGGTCGCGACGCGGCATTTGTTTTGTACCCTTATAGTCGCCTTGCGTTGCCCATGCCCATGCCCATGCCCATGCCCATGCCCTCGCTTTCGTATCGTTATCGCAATCGCAATCGTCATCGCTGCTGATGGCGCAGCATCTTGCCATCTTGCGTATACGAGAAATATTTAATCTGCATTTTCTTTTAGCCGATGCGATCGTCTTTTTGTCCATTTGCTATATTACTCTACTCTACTTCTGTTATGTCCGATTCGACGACGGCGGTGGCGGCGGCGGTGCGGCCACCGCGCGCTGTCCGAAGCGACCTTTTTTAATAAATACTCGTATTTGTTGCCACTCTCCGCGTTGCATCTCGGCCACCCTACAATCCATTTGCCTTTGCTCGCCACCCAGTTAACCCTTCGTAAACGTGTAATACCCGCCCGCCCTCCCTCCCTCACGCTTTTCAAACGCCTTTTCTTTTTCTTATTACATTTTTTCTCATATTTGCTACTGCCGTCGCCGCATTTATTTATTTACTTACTTATTTTTCTTTCGCGACGTTAGCCGCGGTAAGCGTTTGCTTTCAACAGCAGCGTGTCTAATATCTGATACACCTTATACCCGTCTGCAAGGTAGACAGCACGCATCTCTTGGATTTGTTTTCATATACTCGCTGGGTTATGCGCTTCCTAGCATTAGCAATATTAGCTCATTGTCATTGCCGCCCTTCACCCTCGCTAGTAATGCACGTATATGATCAATGTCTGTCCTCTGTCTCTGTAGTCTGTACTAATGTTATGTCCTACCTTTTAAATACCGTACTTAGAAAAGCTATATAAGATATCGATACGATTTAGCTACATTATACATCGACATTTTAATACCTACCTTTCTATTCGAATATCATGTCGTACGGTAATCTGATTTCGACTTACATAGCTTCAAACGTGGAAAAACCTACAAACTGTGCTATAGCGTTGAAAACTTTCGCACACCTAATTCTTCGATATTCAATTTTTTCTTTTTCTTCATCTACTCGTACTTATCCATTCAGCCATCCGCTGCGCTGTTCCATTTCACTTTTCACGTAACACGGTCTTTGGAAATTTTTTACTCAATCGAGATGGTGGGATGTGATATAGGTAATATGCGGCGCAAGACGTATTCGTACATCCGCATACAGGGCATACGGGGTAGTAGCTTAGGTATGTAAAAGTGGCGAGTAATTCAACCAACTGCGCTGCAACATAACATTTGATTTGATTGCCAGGTACCTGCTACGTACGTAGACATACACGGCGCGGTGTATGTAATGTTTATATACGTATCGTATCGTAACGTAACGTGACACGATACAAACATGCGGAAGATGTGGTTAAGCAGAAAAAATGGATTTAAAAAAAAAATCAAAGTACCGGTGACGAGCGGAAGAGAGGTGTGCGGTGGCGGTCGTTAGTGTGAAATTTTTTTTTCACCGATACGCGGTGGATAATGAGGCAGCAGAGTAGTATGGAGATGCAGATGGAGGTGGAGGTGGAGGTGGAGACTGAGACGTCGTTAAGGCGGCCTAAAATTAAAAGGACTAATTTGTCAACGTTTTAAGCTCGCATGAAAATAGTATGGCAGGCTAGCTCGCTGGAGCACCGGCGGGTACGACCTGCGACCTGCGGCCATGCCACGCCACGCCATAACTAAACAGATATGATGTAAAAGCTTGATGTATGCGTATACCGTGCTAGTAAGGATACGATACAAAAAATTGCACCGTCTAACCAACCCTACTAAGAACGAACCTACGGACGGATGTAATCTTTTTAATTTAAATCGCTTTCGTAAACCTTTAGTTTGGCGCAGCCGCGCGGGGGGGGGTGGGGGTGGGGGTGTATCGCCCTTTTTCCAAGTGACAAACTTTGTCACGGTGCGGTGCGATAGGCTTATTCTTGCCATTGTTTACTTCGCATCGTGTCACGTCACGTCACGTCACTTCACGTCGGCTCGCGATACTTGCAGCGCACAGCGTATCTCGCTCGCGTTCGTAGGGTCGCGTTAATGTATGACAGACGACACACGATACGAGACGATATACTCGTACCTTTACCTATAGCCTAGGTAAGCGTATGCAATGTTGTACCTGGCGGGCCTATGCACTTACTGATAGGTAACTACGACGAGTACCGTCCCAGTGTTATTATTACGGTAATCACGCTGCGCTGCGCTGAATGCGTTGCGTTGCTAGTTCCATTTCCATAGATGCGGATACAGACGGTAATTGCGTACCAACTTGAGTAGGCTTAGGCATAGGTGTATATACGATTAATCGCGTTTCCATCTTTCCTTTTCTGAAGGCGCCCCTGTTGATAAAGAAGCGAGAGTGGCAGTGGCGGCGGCGGTGGTGGTGGTTATGATGGTGACCGACCGGCCTGCTGCGAATTACCCGTCTCTAATTAAGCGTGAATTATTAATTATACGTTTAGGACGAGCGGTCTAACAGTGCTCGCTGGACGGGTATGCTCGCTTATTGTGCTGTGTAGCTGTAGGCATGACAATGACTTTGGAAGTTGCGAGAAAGCTTCCAGATTCGGGGAAATTGGCTGATTGTCGACGACGTGACGCGACGCAACGCGATGCGGCGGTGGCTAATATACGATATCGCCTCGCTTCGCCGCGCCTTTTCTTCTTTTCTCCGCTGCCTAACCAAGATGCCGCGCCGCGCCGCAGCCGAAAACAGACTCTCCCTTTTGCATGTTTTAGCGCCGGGTCTGGCCGGCCCGGCTCGACCCGAGCTTCGTAATACCTAATAATTATAACAATGACGATGGACGGGAGGCAGGCGAGGCGAAGACGATAATCATCGTAATATAATGATAGGAACGCGCGCGTAAAAACTAGAAGACGACAGTGGCCGCGAACGCCGATCTCGTAGTCGTCGTCGTCAGCGCCACGAACCACGCAACGAAAGGTCACGACGCGACGCGACGTTAACGCAACGCCAACTCTCGAATACGCATATTTTTGATTAATTGCTAGCTAACCTTCGTAAGCCGCCGCGCCGCCGTTTCTTAGGATGTGTTGTGTTGTGTATGACACTTGACTCGCTAACATCTATTATTCTTCGCTCTGCACATTGGCATCGGCATCGGGTTCCGACCTCTATTGTGTTTTGTGTTTTGTGTTTTCTGTTTTGCCTTCTTGCACTTGCTTTAAAGTGACAACATTACATTAGATAAACATTGGCGCGGTGGATGGCATGGCGTGGCTCGGTTCTCGTCCTTTTCTCATCTCATCTCATCTCATCTCAACCCACTCTCGACGGCGTGCTGTGCCGCCCCCGCCCATATTCCAATTTTCATGTCGATGACGCTGCTGGCTAGCGCTTTCGTTCTTGTCCTTTTCGCCTTACGTTAGATAAGCGATGTTTTTTTTTTTTCTTGCTTGACCGCTGCGCTGCTCACGTAGCTTTATTAGATATATTTTATATAGATATAGTTAGCCTACGTATCGTATCGTATACGAGTAATCGTTACTACAACTATACCTAATAAGTAATAACTAATTGCGTTCCTTCATGTTTTTGCAGAGAAAACGGAAAGAAAGAACCGCCTTATTCTATTAAAAATCACACTTGGTTATTGTGCGCCGATCATTCGGGACTGTTGTACGATTTGAATCATGGAACACCGAACACCACGTAAGTACGCTTACGCTCGCTTATCAAGTATGATACACTATGTATTTATGTACATTATCTACGTAACATATACGATTACAGTGTACCTACCAGAAACCTATGTAAACACCCACACCCACACCCACACCTGTGTTGATTGACAATTGATATTTTATCTCCGTCCAGGAGCCTCGCTGACTGCGCAACTACACTCCTCTCACCCGTACTTATTTGACCTCAACTTGTTCATTTTTCGCGATTTTTTTTTTCTTCATAAATTGAACATAAAAATAATGATCAAATATATTTTTTAAACCGATCACAAATGCGAGTCTTGCAGGTCGAACTATCTCGATGCACACCCTTTCAGCGAGTATTTTGATCAAAATTGTAAAAGTTGCATTTTTACAGTATAGTAGTAGGTATTATTTTTTCATTTTTCCAAATCGGAAAGGTCCACCCCCTCTCTCCCCACTTCAAAAGTAAAAATAACATCAAATTCGACCTCTCGAGTAGGTTCTGTACCATTCGACATCCGCGTTTCTCCCACTTGACCCTCAACACATCCGCGGCAAGACTGCGGCGAGGTTCCTACGAGCGAGCGCGCTTAGCTGTAGGTGCGGCGAGTTTAATAATAATCGAGTACGACGATTACCTACGGAGCAGTTCTACCAATAGGTTTCCTTCGTCACCAAAAACTATAGGTACTCGGACAATTAGCCCATCTACTACCGTAAATACGATGTACCTTGTGCGTGCCGTGTGACATGCGACGCGATCGTGGAACTTGAAAAGATTTTTCAAATTGCGCGCGGCGCAGTAACAAAAAAAATTAGTAGCGGGCACTGCGCCAGGAGGAGCCTAAGTACGCGCGTAATTGTCCGCCGTGAAAGGTACCTCTACCTCTACCTCTACGTCTACGTGTGATCTTGTTATTTTGTTGTTGTTGTTGTTTTTTTTTTCTCGCGCGCATATTCTATCATTTCCCATCGTCGCAGCCGAGCCGCCGCGTAAAACGACATTAAATTGGCGAACGTGAATCGCGCGAAAACTGAAATTGCTTTTTCATCGTTCATCGAACATCGGAGCGGAGCGGCTGGACTCGAAGACTTGTCAGCTTTCAGCGAGTAAACGTGTGCGATATACGATTACGACTGCGACAGAACGCCGCGCCGCACTGCACACTTCGAAGGGTCGGGCAATACGGTGGGAAGGGAGGGGGAGGATTGAGGTACACCGGTTTCGCGTATCGCGTAACAATCGTCATTCTCGTCGAAGCGCTCATTCGGCACCTTAAAAATACTTTTGTCAGCGTCTTGTTTGGTCCGTCGACGTGCGCGGCGTCCCTTCGCGTCGCGTCGCGTCGCGTCGCGTCGTGTCCCAACTTTTTGATTTAACCATCTCTGCCTACTACTAAAAAGTGCAAACTAATTAAAACTTTAATCGATTATCGGCGCTCAACTTTTACTTTCTATTCGTTTGTCGGTTCGCTTCGCGTATGCTATGCTATGCCACGAGACACGCGACACTTTTTTTCTGCAATACGCGCTTCTCGTTGGAGTCAAAAAATTTTTACATACCTTACCTATCCTATGCAAAGTTCGCACTCGAAGAAAAAAAAAACACGCCGTTTTTCGTCATTTCCGAGTAGTGCCGTTTACGTGTGGCACCACGTCCATAGCGCATCTCCCTTCCCACCAAAAAAGTGCGATTCGAGCTTTTGCTTCTATACCTCTCTCGATGATCGGGTTTGAAATTTGGATACCACTTTTATAACCAAAATAGTTGGCGTTGGTATACTCGTTAGGGTGGATGAAGAACACAAAAAACAAAAAACAAACAAACATACCTCGGATTTTGTCCGAACTCACAGAGCTCTCAGAAGTGGTTTACTTTGAGTTGAGAACCTTTCGAAAAAATTGAGCCACCTACTTCTCAGAAGAGCGGAGCTATGGGGCTCTCCAAGTTTCTGGTGGTGGCATTTGTGTGATATCCCAGCGCACTCCCTACCGAAAAAGCGCGGTTTGAGTTTCTGCACCTCCCTGGACCATCGATTTTGAAGTTGGATACCGGCACTTATTGCCCTAAAAAGTTGCAGATTGCTAAAAAAAATTGAGATTTTGAAATTATAAAAAACGAAAGTGTAGAGGTCAAACGGCTCCCACTGATGCGAGAAAAATAATTCGATAGAAAAAGTCGAAAAATGTTCGTCGTATAGGGATGTCTGATTTCAATTTTCTAAAAAATAATCAAAACATCTTCATTATTAATGGCAATAATTCCACGCTTCGAGAAAATCAAAAGTTGTCATCCTCGCGATGAAAATTTTTGTAAGTATCCAATTCGCACTTTTTCGTGGGGAGGGGGGGAGTGCGATTACGCCAAGGTGGCATTTCGATAGTACTGTGTGAGTTTTTTTTTCCACAATTGATTCCACTTCTAGGGTACCTAACTTACCCATACCCAGCTGCGCTCTCATTCGTGGTGGGGGGGGGGGGGGGTCTAAAATTGTCTACGGTGGACTTGCAACTCGAAATGAACCACCCTGTTGAAATTTGTCATAATCTGAGAATTTTTTTTTATCCCAACGCGATGTCGCCGCCACCGCCACCGCCACCGCTGCCGATGCTTAGCTTAACGCCAAACACTGAGCTGAGCTGGTTAGTGTCTGCTGTGTGTGCTGCCTTTTGTAAGCGTGCCGGTGCCGGTGCCGGTGTCGGTTGTCGACAACCGCAGCATGGCGTGGCGTGGCGTGACGTAGCGCAGCATTTTCGCAGCCAATTAATAAGAAATTAGCGGTGGCTGGCTACGGTTAGGTTGCGGCGTTAATTTGTTATTAACGTCGTCGGTCGGAGAGCGGTTAATTAGCTGTAGCTGGCACGCTTCGCGCGAAAGAAACAAAACATGACGTTTAAAGGTCCGATAGTATAACGACAACGAGGTGCCGATATTGTCGCAGCCTTACGCGGTCGACTAAGGCTGCTGCGCTGCGCTGCGCCTCGTTTAGTCTAATACCGTAATTATGCAAATTTTATTGCCGTCTAGTCTGTTACTGTTCCGCTGCGCTGCGTCGCGCTCCGCTCCGCTCACTGTGTGTAGCAGCAGTACGTAGTTTACTCGATCGTGTTCGCAAATTGTACGAGTACCTAAATTGTCATAGACAAAACGCGAGCGATGCGATGTGGCGCGGCGCGGCGCGACGTGCGCTAGCCTCGTTAAATGCCACTTGGTATAGATGAAGGTGTTGAGGAGAGTGCGAGTAATCTGTGGGAAAGGCGAACATTGACCAGTATAGGACCTACCTAAGAGGGCATTTGGACACGAGCTGACAAACATCCACGTCCGCTCACCTTTTACGCACAAAAGATACGGTAAAGAAAACTCCGACTAGGTCCGTTTAGGTTTAAAAAGCTTACTGACGTGAGGGTTTCTCGTGGGTACTGTGGCCGTGTGGTATATAAGCGTAAGCGCCGATTCGAGCGCCATCCGCAAAATGCGCAACTTTTCAGTGTCCGCTTAGGCGCGGTAAAAATGGCGAGCTTCTTTGATTATTGTCCGTTTAAGGAAATTTAGTTGTTGGACCAAAACTATGCCCAACTTGAACCGACTCTGCATTTCCTCGAACATAACTGCCCTCTAAGTAGACTCGAACGTCCGCGTTTTCCCCATCCATTACATCAGTGTGTGTGTGTGTGGGTTTTTGGAGGGGACTCAGTCAAGTATAGTACCCGTACTAGTGCAGATGCTCCAATTTGAACAGTCGTCGCACCTACGCTAACTTACGTTTCATCCGTTTTGTTTTTTTCTTCTTCAAAATAAATTTTGATTTGTTATGTTACAGAATCGTGGTTATTACTCGAAAAGAATGGCAGCTCCTTTGCGCGGCGTATAACGCTGACTGCGAAATTAGCGTGAAATGTTTGCCAGACGGCACCGTAGTTACTAGTCCTGGTAAGTGTAGCCTTACGTTAGCCCTAGCACTACTGTATTTGCAGCCCTCGTATCGTATCGTCTCGTCTCGTCTCGTCTCATCTCGTACAGTGAGCCTATATCTGGTAAGACGGCAGTATTACCCCTGTAGCCAAGTTAGGTAAATTCCCAACGACGCGTACACTGCCGACCTACTATACACTGAGAGAACGAGAAAGTACTGGGTACTGTACAAATAATGTATTTTTTACTAAAAATGAGGTATATTATAGCGTAAAATCAATATTTTGTACTATTATATGGTCATGGATCCTATAATTGCAGTAATTTGGATCCTGTATGGAAGTACAGTAAAAAAAATGATAAAAATTACCATACTGTGCAGTATTTTTTACTATACAGTATAGTAAAAAATGCTGCAAAATGCAGCAAAATAGTGGTTTTTACTATTCTGTATAGTAAAAAATACTACCCAGTATAGTAATTTTTACTGTAAAAGTAAAGTAATTTGGATCCTGTATTTTACTATACTAATTTCTTTCAGTGTACGTATACTAACAGTAAGCACTGAATATGACCGATTTGCGTGTGTTGTAACTCGCCATTGGTTTGAGATATTGGTTTCAAAACATCAAAAAAATACGTCTGAAAAAAAAATATTTAGGTGGGGGTAATAATAATAAAAAAAAAAAAAAAAAAAAAAAAAATTGAAAATGATCGATTAACGAACTTAATCGAAAAATCAGGTTGCTATAATCAATTAATCATCATCACTGTTGCGATGCGGTTACGTCCATTCTACGTAAGTGCGTTACGTTACGTTACGTTACGTTACGTTACGTTACGTTACGTTACGTTTCGTAGGATTAATGTCGGGTGCGGGTAGGCTGGTGCTGGCGGCTGCAGCTGCTTCAGAAGCGAGAGGCGTAAGATTGCGAGTGATTGTTTTTAATGTATTTTTGATGCAAATGACGAAGAGCAGCGCAGCGCTCACTCAGCGTTGAGCGCGAACAGTTAGGGAACATAGATTCGGAAGAGGAGGTGGAGTGTGTACGTGTAGACTGACGTTGACGTTGGTATACGCGTTAATACAGTGAAACAGATTGACGGTGCGGTGCGGTGCGGTGCGGTGCGGTGCGGTGGTAGGTAAGCCTATAAGATCTCGCGCCATTAGTTTAATAGAGCGCCTAGGTAAGGTACGCGATTACGCGTACGTATATTCCGATAGGCATGTTCGCGTATTGTTCAACTTGAACCGAGATTTTTACCATTTGTTCTTGTTCTGTCTTGTTTGGTTCTGTTGTCTGTTCAACCCGTACCGCAGCTGCACGTTATTTGGCCGTAATAACGGCCGTTTTTTAGTTCGCATCATTCACGGTGCGGTAATTTTTCATCATTGTCGCGTCGGTGATGAGAATTTTTCAAAAACTACCGAAAATATGAAAAAAATCATCTAACGCGACGACGCGACGCGCAGTTCCTAAATATGAAAGTACCTATCGAGTAGGTAAACTTGGAAAATTGTCGTAAATTGCCTTTTTGGGTGGTAACGTGTAAGAACATACAGTAGGGTAGACGTACCAGTTTTGCAACGCGGACCCAGTATGCAACCAAAGTTGACAAAAGTTGGAAAATAAAGTTATTAAAGCTTGATACTGTTGAATTGACATTTTTAAACGTTGTAGATCGAGCTTTCCCTCAAAATGAACCACCTCTGTAAAAAAATTTTTCAGTGATTTACTCAGTCATTTGGTTTATGAAAGTTGCAAAATGGTTGCAAACTGGTGTAGTGGAGCAAAAATTTGGGACCCAGCTTGCAACGCCTATCCTTTTTTTTGTTTTCACTCTTATAAATTTTCAAGGTCGCTATTTTTTTCACTTTTGGCAGAGTTAAGTCACTAAAGGACCCTTCTTTGCGAACATTTTAAAAAATTTGAGAAAAAAAATATTCAAGGTAGCGAAAACTGCGACATTGCAAACCGGTGCAAATCGCAGTTGCAAACTGGTGCATCGCGAAATTTTCACTTTTAATTGAAATAGATTAAAATCTTCAAAACAAAAGCTCATTTTTATGCGATTTTCAAAAAGTGGAGAGAATAAGGAATCCAAAAATGTATCATATTTTATTACATTTATACCAATCGATGAACATTTTATGGTGCTTAGAAGTTGAGAATTTGCTTAACACGTTGCAAACTGGTACGTCTACCCTAGGTATTAGGTAAATACGTTTGAATGATTTTATTCGTTAAAAATCGTCGACCATGTCTCACAAAAACGGGGGTAAAGATAGAAGAAAAAAAAAAAATCGAAAAATTGTCTTTTTATACCCACCTTATAGCAATTTTTCGAAGAAAAATTAAATCAAAATGTTCTTAAAAACTGGGCTCAGGATGCAGTTAGGGTAGGGGAAAGTAAAAAATTGGGAATTATTTTCTCCATATATGTACAGTACACGTATATGTCAATATGTCACCAATTAACGTCTATGATATTCGAAACATTTCCAAAATTAGGGCGCCACCCAAATGTACACGTATGCTCGTAGGTGGCGTTGACGCGACGGCAGTGCGACCGCGACACTGCCAAGTGAAAACGTGCGCGTCGTTTCGTTACGCGGGTCCTTAGACTTACGCAGTTCTAGCTATATGTACTACGAATTATGAGTAAGTACACGACACGACGTATAATTTGTACGATTAAGTAAAGTAAAGCACGAATTTCAATCTGAAATTAATCTCGCAAATTAAATAATAGCTCGTCGCTGGGAGGACAGATTTTGCGGGCATGGTTGGGGCGCTACGCGCGCGGTAGGGTTAGATGGCACGCTGATAACGATAACGAGGAATTGCGGTTGCGAAAGGGTGCGACGACGGTGACGGTGACTGCGACTGCGAGAAGGCAAAGGCAAAGGCGAAGGCGAAGGCGAAGGCGAAGACCAACGGCTCGCTAGTTCGCCCGATCGCTCGGCAAGAAATACGTACGTATTTCGCCTTCGTCTTTGCCTTTGTCGCTTATGTGCTGCTGGTGGTATATTGCGAGTCGAGCCCTGCCCAGCCCAGCCCATCCCAGCGTAGATAATAGTACGTGTTACGAGACGCGGTACCGGGGGGGGGGGGGGGGTACGTTGTTCGCATATAAGAAAGCGTGAAAGTGGACCCTCCCATATCGAGGGTCAGATTAATTCATTAAAAGCCGTCAAGAGTCGCGTCGCCTTACTTCCTAATTCGAAGCGTCTCTCTTCTCCGCTGCTGCTGTTGCTGCTGGTTAAATCTAGCGGTTACGTGATGCGATTTGATAAGTGTTGGTTTCGTTTCGTTTCGTTTCGTTTGGTTTGGTTTGGTTTGGTTTGGTTTGGTTTGTCCTTACGCCATGCCGCTACGTGTAGGACGCGGCGCAGTCTAATTTATCGCTACTTTTCGTAGGTAGCCTTACTCTCTGTATGCTTACATTACTTACTTTGTACTGCACCATTAGCGCAGCGCCAAGACGCCAGTTCGCTATCGCTATCGCTATCCGTAGGCACGCTATACCTACTAGGTATGTTGTATAGAGTTAGGTACCTAGACCTTACCCACTACGAGTAACCTACTAGGTACTTGGAATCTTAGATGCGTGTTGAGGCGTATTTTGTGTACGTACTTGTACTTTTGCCCATTGTCCTTACGTTAGTTGTTGACTTGACTTGTCGTCGTTTCGTTTTGGGGTAAAAGGCGGTATTACGTACTACATACTAGGTACTCGAGTATCATCCCAGGTACGTAGTTCTAATACGTAAGTGTCTGCCTTTTACGTAGTACCTTTGCGTACGTGATTGTGGTTGGCGTTTTGTATGCTGGACAGTCGACAGTCGGCCGCGGCACCGGCACCGGCACCGGTACGAGCGAGGTTACATAAAACGACGTATGTACATCTACATACTTGATAGTTTGCATCGCGTTGTTCGTCGACTCTTCGCTCTTCGCTCTTCGCTCTTGGCTCGCGGCAAGTGCAATAAAAAGTTTCCTTCCAAGGCGGCGGTGGCGGTGAAAAGTTTGTATAGTTAGTTTATGTGAACGTTGGGATGACGCTGAAGTGCCATTTAATCGAACTATTCGTTGATAATGCCGCGGTATAGGTGGCGGCGGCTGCCGCTACAGTTGCCACTCAATAAAACTCGAATCTAAGACAAATAAAAGGCGCAATTTCATCTTCTCTCTCGGCGTATTATACTGCTTTACCCTGGCCCTGTCCGGTACAACGTAGCACAGCGCACATATCCCCATCTCACATCACACATGCACAACCGATGGCGCGTGTATGTGTATATCCGCTTATTTGATTTTCACACTATTACGCTTTAGGTTACGCTTGCGACGCGACGCGTCGTCGCGTCGCGTCGCGTCGCGTCGATTTGCTTGCACTCGTGTCGGATAGACGGCGCGGCGCGGCAAGGTGGCGGGTGATTGCATATGTCGTTGTGTTGGGCTATGTATGACTTTTAAATGTAAGCGGGGCTCGGATATTCTTTCTCCAAAAAAAATTCGAGCACTCGCTTAAAAATTTCCTACTTTTTGAAACCGATTTTTGGCTTTGTTTTTCAATAAAACGGCGAGGGCGAGGAGAAAATTTTAAAAATAGCATTTAAAAAAAATTGAAGTGAAAAACGTTTATTCTAATGAAATCGAAAAAAGTACTACCCGAGCTGAAAATTTTGCATGTTATTAGCTGCTGACGCTACACCGTGTTTTCTCGTGACACACCATGTAATGGTCAACAGAAAATGCGGCCGGCCAAGTGTCCGTGTTCAATCCAATTACCTACTTACCGTACAGATGGACAATAAGACGTACCACCGGGTGACCCATATGTATATGGCACACCTCGTGACATTTTGTTTATAAGTTGGTAACATTTGATACAAACTATGGCCCTGGCCACTGCAACGAGTGTTCATCTTATTTTATCAATGTTGCCATCTTATGAACAAAATAGGTATCATCGGGGGGGGGGGGGGGGGGGAGGGGGAGGAGCTAATTATTCGGGGTCACCTGGTACGGTTTTTTTTGTTGTTTTTTTTTATATAAAGATTTATTTTTTGAATATGTTAACATACTTAAAAATAAATACAATCTTAAAACTAAAGGACAAGGAAAAAAAAAAGAGAAAAGAAAAACAAAACAAAACACGCTTAAAACTAGGTAAACGTATTTACACCTTAAAGATAGGCCGAAAGAAGGGTTGGAGAAATTTTGCTTAAGACTAGGGGGGGGGGGGAGGATGAGAACGAGTCGGACCACCCGCTACCGAGGACCACTCGCACTCATCCTTGGGCAGGGTACCCAAGACGGGCACCAACAAGGGGGGGGGGGATGGTGTGGCGTCTACTGGCTTGAACATGCGACCAGCAGTTATACAACGCGGGGACCGCCCCAAGGAACGGTACTAGACCCACCATCTCCCCCATCAGGCACCCGCCTCCGACCCGTCCTTCGCGGGAGTTTTGGTTTTTGTGGATTTGCCCAAGGAGTAAGTACGAGCGGGGAAAGGAGAGGAAAGATGGAAGAGGAGAAGAGAAGAAAGAGGAAAAAAGAAGAGCAAAGAGGGTGAGAAGGGACGGAGAAGAGAGGGGGAGGGGGGAAGAGAGAGCACTCGTACTACCCAAGGGTTGGATGCCGAGAGATTTGTTTGGATTTTTTGGGGGCGGAAGGGAACTCCAAGATCCCTTCCGCCCAGAGCCTAGAATCAGCGAATTTTGGATTGGTGCGAGAGGTACTTGCTAGAGCTTTCCTCTCTCGCACAGAAGGGTGATCGAAAGTTTTTAGTTTGCTATTTTGACTTGACAGGATTTTAGCCAAAAGACTAGGGGCTTGGGAGACCGACCTCGTACGTTTTACTTCTCTAGGTACGAGCTCCGAGCTGGCCTTAGTTTTACGCGAGTGATACGTTTCCGAGTTATATAGGGATCGGTCTATGGCTAGCTAGGTAGGTCTAGGTAGGTAGGTAGATAGGTAGAGGTTCACGTATAGATAGGATAGTGTCTCGCATTAAAGACAAACGGGCCATGGCGCGCGGTGCGGTCGCGGTGGTGAGAAAATGATTTCTTCGTTTAATTACTTTTTCTTATTCGATAGAAAATGTGCGAGAAAGCGGCTGCGACCCGAGATCATTAGCACGCTCTCTCGTCTCAAGAGGTAGCCAGTCGCGCGGTATTCGGTACACTACACAGCGCCGTACCGTACTGTAAAAGTGTGTAAAGGTCTTTAGTAGGTAGGTAGGTAGAGGACTAGAGGTATATACTACGAGCGTGGCGTGTAATGAATCGTAGCGTATCTGGTACGTATACGTTTGAAGACGCGCGTTTACGCGGCTTCGAGTCTTATTTTCGTTGAGAGCAGCTCCCGCCCCCACCGTCTCCACCGCCGCCGTCGTCGTCGTCGTCGTTATCGTCGTTAGAGCTTTGGAAAGGGTCGCGGCCGGTCGTCGGTCAGCCGCGTGTTAGGGTGGAAACGACTTTTTCCACTCCATCACCCCGTCTGGGTGTGGGCTTGGGCCGACGTCCGATGTTCGAATTTGTATCTTCTAATGGAGCGTGCGAAGGCGGCTCCACTTGGCAACCGGACACGTCTTATCTAATTTCGTTTCTACCTTTTGACCCGCTTGTTTTGCCTTTCCGAAAATTCTTCTTCTTCTTCTTCTTCTTCTTCTTCTTCTTCTTCTTCTTCTTCTTCTTCTTCTTCTTCTTCTTCTTCTTCTTCTTCTTCTGGAAAATAATCTTTACATAGGGAGGGTACGGTGCGCCGCAGTGTGTGGTGTACTCGTACGTCTACGTATACGTATATACGTATACCAGCTATACTCGTACACTACACGGCGCGAGGTATGCAAAAATTTGCAATTTATCTCGCGGAAGCGATCCTCGATGCATCGGGCGAAGCGTGCCCGCAAAAGCCGCTACAGGATCTTACTCGTATTACCTATGAGTTACCGAGTACGATTGTAGTGATCTATTGCCTGAACACTGCGCTGCGTAATCGTACTGCATTGTACCGTGCAGGCGTGCACATTGCACAGGTACCAAGGCAGACGGTACAGAACTACTGTAGGGCGAAGGGGAGGGGGATGAGGAGGAGGAGGAGGAGATTTTTTGAAGAAAGTAATGTACATCTACGTATTTTAGGGTAGGGCAGTACTTGAGGAAAGCATCGCGTTTATCACGAGTGCTATCTTCTCCTTGCAAATGTAGGATAGTCCACCTATACGGCAGCGATGCGCTATGCTTCGGCTGATGATTGCGGCGCGGCGCGGCGCTGCCTCGTTGCGTTGTAACGCAACGGCTAATTACGCGTACGTACTGCGCGTAATGTTTATTATTGCTTCTCTCCCCCGCCTCCGCCCTTCCGCCCCCGCCGCCGCCGCCGCCCCCCCCCCCCCCCGCGTAAATTATTTTATTCCAAGTGGTTTTACTCTTTCACGCATGACGCACGCAGTACGCACTCGTAGTATACCGGGATACTGCAAGTCAGTTCGAGATCAGCGCCACCGCAGTTTTGGCCGAATTTTTGGCCATCGTTGAGACTAGGTTTTTATACAGTGCACTCGAGCTGACACTGAAAAGAGATGCACTTTGTAGATAGCTCTCGAAAGAAGCGTTCGAAGTGTGAGTTGACGTCGCGCAGCGCCGCCAAGTACGGTACATTTTGTAGACTCGAACGGACCCTTTTCGGGAATTTTTTTTACAAAATCCGCCGCATCGTCCGTACACGAGTAAGGTTGGTTAGCGTTAGCGTTAGCGTTAGCTGCTGCGATAGGCACGCACTCGCCACTCGGGCGAGCGTAGGGTAGCCTATGCGATGCGATGCGTAATTGCGTACCGGTAGAGTAGGAAGAAGATATACGTCTAGGTACGATGAGCCCGTAATAACTAATTTATGTACCTATAGGTAGTACCGTAGTACGTAGGTATTTGATAATTTTTTATTTATCGATGGTCGCGTCGCGTTGTTTGGTGTTTTCAGGTGTCTGCGTTCCTTGTATGCAGCGTAGAATCGAAAGCGAAGAAAAGGCGCAACTGTGCTATACCAAAGCCAAGATTTACATAAAAGTTCAAAACGAAGAAGAAACCGATTATTTGTCCAACGAGGAGGTACAGTATACGTCTTAATAATATGTACTATGTAGGTAGGTAGGTAGGTACCTATCTTGGATTCTACATAATAGTCTTCGTACACTGCACACCTCACACCTCACACCTCACACCTCACACCTCACACCTCACACCTCTGACGCTTACGCTTACGCTTACATTATGGTCTATGGTCAGTTGGTCACTGGTCAGCGACACGTCTTCTCCAGCGAGTAGATACGTATGTTCGATGTTGGACAAGAGGATAGGATGAGAAGGAGGAGTAGTGGCGGGGGCGAGGCAAGACGAGTGTGGAATGAAGGGTGCTCGTTGGTTGTAGTTGTAGACGCGGGGTGTACCTCTACCTAACTAATAATTACCTTTTACCTAAGCGAGTACGCGCCGCGCCCTGCCCAACATGGCTCGGAATCTCGTATAATTACTCGTACGTCTACATTTTTATTAGGTGTACCTGTACCGTATACGAGAGAGTATTTGTACTACCAACGAACGAACGTAAGCCTACAAAGATATATATATATATATTTGTATGCCTTTGGTTAGCGAGTAAGGCTGAGAGAGACGCGCACGTCAAAATGTAGTAGGCCTACGTCGTAAATTACGACCGCGCCTTACAACTTGAGGAGAGGCGAGGCGAGTCGTGTCGATAAATCCAGCCTATAATTGTCTAGCGCCGTGAATTCCGCCGTAATTGGCGCTTCGTATAAATGTGACCGTGCATAGGAAAAGGGAGCTTAGGGTTAAAATTTTGAAAATCGGGTTTTACACTTTTCAAGTAGTATTTTTAACGAGGAATCGAATGAGACCTGTTCCAGCATCGTAAGTCAAAAACTCATATCATAATTCGCAATTGAAGTTGAGAATATTAGAAAAATAAAAAATCACTTTTTCAAGAAAACTGGATTTAAAGTTTTTTGACATTAATGCTTTAACGGCCAACTATTTTTATAATAATATCGGATATGTTACGTTCCTTATATGAAATTCAACGTAGATTCTGAATTTTAAATCCATTTTAACGCAACTTGATCTCTAAGGTGAAAAACTACGAAATTAATGATCAATTTCGGTCATTTTAAACGTTGAAAAAATGGAAATAAATGTCATTTTTACGCAGTGAAACAAAAAAAATGATAACTAGGGATGAGATTTCTATGCAAATGCATATTTTTTTCCTTTGGTCCTGGGTAGGAATATTAACAATATCTTTACGAATCATAAAATTCTGAGCAAAATGAGCCCAATTTGTCTGCGCATATTTTTGCATATTTTTGCCTTATTTGCATAAAATTGCATATTTTCGACTTTTTGGGCCATTTTTTGGAATTTTTTGACATATTTTACGAATTTTGTCATTTTTTACGACATATTTTGCAAACACTGAAAATGTAACCCTGAAATTTGAAAAATCGCCTAAAAAATCAACTCGTCCCCTTCAAAAAAAATTAAATTTTTTTTTTAAAAAAATGTAATTTTTTCGCTAAATGACATAGTTGAAGATTGTTTATCTTGGTTCATTCGGGGTAGTGTTGTCAATTCTGCGCCATGCGACAGGTGATAAGTTGATATTACGTGTTTTTTACCTGAAATTATGGCTTTCTTTCAATAAATTTTTTGTGTGGGATTCTGATTTCATCATATTATTGTTCGGGACAAAAATTCCAAAATTTTGATACCCATATGTCCCTCCTTTTAAAATGCATATTTTTGCATATTTTAGACATTAAAATGCATAAAATATGCGCCTAAAACGTGTTTTTTAGCGCATAAAAATCGCATCCCTAATGATAACGAAACCTCTTTGGTTACTTAGAACAAGGTCCAAGAAACACTTTTCTGCAACAAAAAAAAGAAATCGTCAATATTCACACATCAACTAAAAACTGCTCTCCTGTAAAAATTGCGTTTTAACCCTAAGCTCCCTTTTCCTATGCACGGTCACAAATGTACTTACTCGTATATATCCGATCCGACCGTTTACGCGCAATCCCGCGTATCGTATCGTATCGCGTCGCGTAATGCGCGGTGTGTTGAAGACTTGTCGTCGTTGTAGTTGTAGTTGTTGTTGTTGTTGTTGTTGTTGTTGTTGTTGTTGTTGTTGTTGTTGTTGTTGTTGTTGTTGTTGTTGTTGTTGTTGTTGTTGTTGTTGTTGTTGTTGTTGTTGTGGTGTTTATTCGTAGGTAGCTAGGTACCTAATTTTTTTGAAAGCGTAATAACGAGTCGAAAAAAGGCCTACACGTACCTGTATACTCGTATAAATAAAAATATCGTTTGAGAAATTCCAATAATTTAAAAAAAAATGGGCGAAAAAAAAAACATTTTGGAGAAATGCAGGAACAAACACTGTACACTAAAGCACCGATGATGGAAGTCCATTTTTTTTTTCGACTTGGAGATTTTTATTGTTTATGAACCTACAAGTGTCCAAAATTCAAAAAACGTAAAAACCTCGAAGTTGAAAAAAATGTGACTTCCATCATCGGTGCTTTAGTGTACAGAACACTAAAGGACGTAGGTACTGGTACATACAGTAAAAGTGGGGCTATTTGGCAATTGACGAATTCAGATCTAATAATATTATATATATGGTATACGTATTACGTATACGTACCTACCTTACCTACCTACACCTAGACTACCCGGCATGGTATGGTATGGCATAGAGATGCATCGGCATCGGCTGCCGTATCGGGCCTTTGTTGGCTGTACCTTACCCTTATCTCACCATCAGTTCGGATATTTGATTTCTAACCCAAGTTTTGAGAAATTTGAAAACATTTTCTCACTAGCAAAGCGCAATGCGCGTGCGCGTGCGCGTGCGTGTATTTAGTGCTTTCTTTTTACTTACTGTTACTGGTGAGGACTGAGGAGCTCTGCTATACACATACACACGTCTCGCGTATGACGTTTTCTCCATATTATCGACTGTCCCAAAAGTGATGCTCGAAGGTTCGGAATATTTTTTATCCACTCCACAATTTAAATATCAAGTATATTCGACTTTTCTTTTCTTTTCCTATGCTGTAAGAAATGACGCAACATTTTAGGCGATTGTTTACGACTTTCATTTGCATGCAACTGCAACGTATATTTGTGCAAACGTGCGATGCCGAATGCCGAATGCCGGAAATCTGAAGTAGCGTACGATGCAAGAGTAAGAGTACGTACGTCTTACTCGCGCTCACTTACGTTGGGTAGTAGGTAGGTACTGTCCTATCTACCTTACCCTACCCTACTGAAGCGTAGGCGGCGCGCGGGTAAAACAATGTTACTATTAGCGCATCGTGCGCTGCCACCCCTAAGTATTACATCGGTTGGGGCTGCTTCTTTGACAAGGTTATCGTCGGTAAAAAAAATTATTCACCCCGTGTTCCTATGTTAGACTGCGTCGCGGTAATTGTTAATAACCATACAAATACAAATACAAATACAAATACAAATACAAATACAAATAATACACACCCCTTTATGCTGCTGGTGAGTACGCCTCGAGCCTTAGACGGTGCAACTTACACGTCGACGCAGCGCATGTACGAGTAGATGTATAGTCGTGCTTGTTTTTCGTACCTACTGTTTAGTGCACCGCATCGCGCCGCATACAAATTTTAATTACACGTTGAGGCGATCGCGATCGCGATCGCGCTCTCATAAAAATTATTAGTTAACTCGGCTTCGGCGGCTATTATACGCGTTCCGCGTTCTCGTTAATCGTTAGGTACGTACGATATCGACAGTTTTGACAGGGAAGCAGACAGAAGCATTGTTTGCATTTGTTTTGGTGGTGGTGGTAGCGGTAGCGGTAACGGTAGCGGGCGTAAGTTTGATCGTTAATAATGTGCGATAAATAGCGCTTGTCAATGATTTGGGTTTGGGTAGCTGACTGGCGAGTGGCGACTACAAACATGTGAGAACGAGAACAAGTCTTGTCCCTATATACCTATTACCTAGTAGAGATACCTACACTAATACACATCGTATACATAATTACATATATTAGGCTGGAGTGAAAAATGAAACATACCTCGGATTTCGACCAAACTCACAGAAGTGGTTCACTTTGAGTTGAGAACCTCCCCAAAAAAAATTTGAGCCCCCTACCTCTGAGGGGAGTGGAGCTAGGGGCCCTCACTGTAGGGTCACTTTTGAAGAAAAAAAACGCAGTTTTTTGCCACTTTTGGGTAGTACCACTTAAATGGTACCTCGGTGACAGACACCTGGAAAAGTGCAATTTGAGTTTCTACACCTCCCCAGACCATTGACCTTCAAATTTGATATCGATTTTATCACCCTACCCTCGGGGCAGGGGGTTGAAAAGTTGCAGATGGCTAAAAAATCGAGTATTTCGCGAATTACAAAAAACGGAAATAACATCTGCTGGGTTCCAAAACTGAAACTGGACTCAAACGGCTCCTATTGATGCAAAAAAATTATTTCGATAGAAAAAGTTGAAAAAATTTCATAGTAGGGTTGCCAACATCAATTTTTACCCAGAAATTTTCATGATTTATGAAAATTGAATGTTGGCAACCCTGCTACGAAATTTTTTCAACTTTTTCTATCGAAATAATTTTTTTGCATCAATAGGAGCCGTTTGAGTCCAGTTTCAGTTTTGGAACCCAGCAGATGTTATTTCCGTTTTTTGTAATTCGCGAAATACTCGATTTTTTAGCCATCTGCAACTTTTCAACCCCCTGCCCCGAGGGTAGGGTGATAAAATCGATATCAAATTTGAAGGTCAATGGTCTGGGGAGGTGTAGAAACTCAAATTGCACTTTTCCAGGTGTCTGTCACCGAGGTACCATTTAAGTGGTACTACCCAAAAGTGGCAAAAAATTGCGTTTTTTTTCTTCAAAAGTGACCCTACAGTGAGGGCCCCTAGCTCCACTCCCCTCAGAGGTAGGGGGCTCAAATTTTTTTGGGAGGTTCTCAACTTAAAGTGAACCACTTCTGTGAGTTTGGTCGAAATCCGAGGTATGTTTCATTTTTCACTCCACCCTAATACATAAAATATGTATCTATGTGTACCTAATCTCGTAGGAAGAGAAGCGACAAGGCACTGGTTACACTTACGAGTTACTACTTACTCACTCACTCACTCACTCACTCACTCATAATTATTTAGGCAAAAACAGTAGGTACATAATTTAATTGCGCCGCGTCGCGTACACGGTCGGACAGTACGCACCTTGCGCTAGGTGTACCCAACCCACCATTATAGGTAGTAGGATAGTACCTGTACGCGGACGCAGACGCAGACGCAGACGCAGACGCAGACGTAGACGTATATACATTACATACGTACTCGTAGATAACAAAACTAACAACCCAGCTGGGTACTCGTACACGTACGCGTACGCGTATCATCATATTATAGACAATGTACATAATATATCGTAATCCAGCTACAGGTATATACGCATAATTATCTATATCGTTTGGTTTTTGTTGTTTTTTTCCTTTTTACAGTCGAGGCCGCCGACAAAACGAGCGAAAATTTCAACTTACAACGGTATCGGTATTAGTAACGGGCACGGGCACGGGCACGGGACCGGGACCGGGACCGGAGCCGGTGCCAGCGTCAGCAGCTCTCTTCAGCACGGCAGCAGTATCAGTACAAACGACGTTGACGAAGGAATGTGCGGCGCGATTCGTAAAAGCGTCAATGGTAGCAGTAGCGGCGGCGGCGGCGGCGGCGGCGGCGGCGGCGGTGGCTCGATTAGCGATTGTCGCCTATTCGGCCATACGTCGACTGCGACCAGCGATTCGAAAAATTGCCATCTCGATTCGACGTCTTCGTTCAAAATCAACGCGAGCAGCGCCGGCGCCGGGCCCAACGAAACTCGGCCGAGTAGCGCCTCGATCGGCGTCGTGGCGGCCGCCGCCACCGTCGATCATTCCATCCATTTCACCGCCGATACATCAACGTGCAGAAGCGAATCGTCGAACGACGGCGGCGGCGGCGTCGCATCCGATTCGGTGACCGCCGTTAGACGCAGTTCCAGGTGTCGACGCGTTCGCGGCGTCAAAGAAATCATCGTCTCGTCCGACCTAACCTTGCTGGATGTAAAGAAGAAGGTTCGTATCGATCTAATCACTCGTAGTCGTAATATCTAATTAGTCGATTACTCCTAAGCTACGATATTTTTGATTACCCGCGTATCGACCGCACGTATCCGTTGGCGGCGAATGAGGGGGGTGGGTGGGTGGTGTGCCAAGATTATCTTTAGCTACCCGTCTTATCCATCACGTGTAACCGCCGCGCCGCGTACCGGCGAGTGAAATAGGAAAAGGGTACCTATAGGTACCTGCGCGAGCTGTTGGAATACATATTACCACATAAAATGCGTGCCGAGTACATACGTGAATCTACGTGAACGCAAAACGCAAACGTACCCTCGCTCGTAGAGTAGATGGCGAAAGTCGAAACGAACGATCGATCGTCGCGTCGATCAGTTTTGTACCTACTTGATTCGTATAGGTGGGTGTTGGGTGAGTAGGTACTGCGGTGTTGCTGGCGAAGGCAACGCCAAGTATCGAGACGACCTGTTGAGAAATACTCGTATTCGCATCTACCTGCCCCTTGGGAAAATTTCGTTTTTCATTTGGCTATAGGTTTAGGCTGACTGACACGACGTGAGCCGCGTCCGTCTTCGTCTTCGTCTTCGTCTCCGTCTACGTTTAGGTTTAGGTTTAGGTTTAGGTTTAGGTTTAGGTACTTGTACGGCCCGAGTTGCGCGATGCTATTAGATATTACTTACCTATTGGTCTGGTCTGGTCTGGTCACAACGTAACGCGCAAACCTTATTCCGTGAGTGACACAATCGATTAAGGCCATCTGCAGGTAGGTACTTGTACTCACTACTCAGTAGTCGATACTGCGTAGCCAGGGCCATTGGCCAGTCGATCTCGTCAATACACGTACGTACGTCTATGTACGAGTAGGAGTTGGAGTAGATGCGTAGAAATGCGGGTGATAGGGCGCGGGCGATTGTGCCTTTGCCGTTGCCGTTGTGGTTGTGGTTGTGGTTGCGATAACGATAACGATAACGAAACGATAGCGGCATATACCTTATAGCGCGTAAG
Organism: Balanococcus diminutus; assembly: GCA_959613365.1. NCBI lineage: Eukaryota > Metazoa > Arthropoda > Insecta > Hemiptera > Pseudococcidae > Balanococcus > Balanococcus diminutus. Next base: position 473,591 of record OY390717.1, read on the forward strand.
ATGAACGAAAGCGTGGGCGTTGGGCGTGTTTGTAAAAAGAAAACAAGACGAACGAACGGTACGGTACGGTACGGTACGGTAGCCAGTGGAAAGGAAAAACGATGAACGATGCTAGGGAGCGAGCGAGCGAACGAGCGAGCGAGAGTTACTTCTGTTCATACATCATCGGTAAGTGAAGACGTCGTAATCTACGTAGGTACTGGGTAGTTAGTAAGTTACACTCGGTCAAGTTGAGATGTTGATAGTCGTAGTAGGTAGGTAGGTAGGTAGGTAATTATTTATTCAAAAATAACCGACTGCTAGGCTAGTTGGGCTGATTGGCTCAAAGTATAGATAAGTTTTAGCTGTGGCCGGCCGTCGCCGCCACCACCGCGCCGTCGGCGTGGTTAGCTGGCGTTTCTCTACATGGAGTACGAGTAAGTGGAGGCGCGGCGCGGGACGGCGCTGCTGGATACAGTTTTTGCCGGTGTGACGGAGTTTTACTTTTGCTGGTAATGACGCTCGGTCGTGGTTTTGGTTGGGTTGGGTTGGGTTGGGTTGGGTTGGGTTGGGTTGGGGCTGCGATTGCGATTGAGATATGTAACTTACGTAAACTCGCACTCGCTCGGCGAGTGAAACAAAAAAAAAAAGGTTGGCCGCGCCGCGCCGCGCCGCGAAACCAACAAATACTCTCGTGCCAGTGTTGGCGCTTTTCGCCTTTACGCTTTGCCTTTTCGCAAAATATGAATAATGGTGAACGTCGACGTAGTCGCCCGGTTGACCGAACCGCAAACCAGCCAACCGTCCGGCTGGACTGGGCTGGACTGTAGTCCGGTGCGGTGCGGTGCGACGTTCCGTTCGTTTCTACTACTTTCGGTTAACGCGTTTTCGTTTGGATTATTTACACGTACGTTTACGTAAAAGACGCAAACATTGCACTAACGTCTAGTTTGATAGTTTTGTTTACATTCATGGGGTGCAACTTCGATGAATTTTTACCAAGTCCAGTGCTACATAATACTTTATATCCAAAATTGGAGTGGAGGGAGGGGTCCAATCGCAATTTTTGTGATAACCAAAAGTATTAGCGAAACTTCAAGCTACAACTTTTTTTTGAAAACTTTTTCAATTGAGCCCCTCTCTCTCCACTTATTTTGCATAACACTCCCAAAATACTAATTAAAAATTGAAGGGGGAAGGGGAAATGGGTCAAATTGAAAAATTTTTGCAACAAACTTGTAGCTCGAAGTTTTAGGAAAAATTTTGGCCATGACAAAAATTGCGATTGGACCCCTCCCTTCCCTCCAATTTTGGATAATCCAACTCATTCAAATACATTTTTAAAAACAGGGGGGGAGGTAAGAGGCCCGATTGAAAAAATTTTCAAACAAAAGTTGTAGCTTGAAGTTGTACAAATACTTTTAGTTATTACAAAAACTTCGATTAGACCCCTTCCTCCCTTCCAATTTTGACTATAAAGTATTATGTAGCACTGGACTTGGTAAAAATTTATCGAAGTTGCACCCCATGAATGTAAACAAAACTATCAAACTAGACGTTAGTAAACATTGCTGGGACTTGGAATAAAAAAACGGCAATAACGTCTTCTAAGATTAGGCCTAATATGGACGTGCTGCTGGCGCGGCGCGGTTAGGCGATGCTGTAGTTGAAATTTCGAGCGTACTCGCAACACCAATAAATATGATGGGTGATCACCGATCACCGATAACTGATCAATAATGTAATATGGGTATAGTGTTGCGTATGCGTAATTACGTAATGCTGTTTAAAAACAAGCGAGCATTTTTCGAATCTTGTTCGTTGCGTATGGTCGCGGTCCGTCTCGGTAGCATTACGCGCGCGTGTACGCGTCGCGTCGCGTCGCGCCGTAAGTTGTTGGTTCGTCGCTTTTTGCATGCGATATCGATATCGATATCGATATCGATATCGATATCGATATCGTAGATGGCTCAAATTTCTAATTTAGCTACTTAACGAAATGAATATATTGTTTGTGTAGATTTGCGAAATGATGGGCGTAGCGCCGATGGACCAGCACTTATTCACCAGCGATGGCCGAAGTTTGACCGAAAACGGGGCCACTCTGACCGAATTATCCATCTACCCGGAAACCACGTTGAATCTAAAGGTAAGTCGTACTCGCGGTTCTACATAATATTATAACAATTATTATATACCTAGTGTATTTAGTGGCATAGTCGTAGTAGTCGTGTGCGTAGCTGTAGCTGTAGCCCCAACTCTGGACCCGTGGGCCGTCAGCAGTCATCCAATCTAACAACTGCTACTCGTAGGTGACATGGCATGGCATGGCGGGCCACACGCTGTATTTTTGGCGCGACTAAAGTCCGAAAAACTCGTTGTTCCGAACACGGATAAAAATACCGCGAATGCGAATCCCTTTTTTTAAACCGTCCTTCTCAACGACGGAACAAGCGCATCATCGAGTTGCGAAAATGACCCTCGAACCCCTAACAAAAGTCGATAACCTCGACCATTCGCACTCACTGGGCCTGGGGTGATGATTACGCAGCTGTCATCAGAGGTCAGACTGTTTGAAGCGGCCTTGCCTTACCAAAAAAAAATATGCCAAGAATCAAAATTGTAGATTAAGAGTTCTTTTTCCGCAGTACGTGCGCGTTCGGTTTTTTCCGCAAGGGGCTTAGTTTTTGCGCGTTTTTCATTCGCGATCGTGTCAAATACGTACGTACGCGAAGTAAGAAGTAATGGCAATGGCGCTGGCTGCAATGGCAAATGGTAAAGAAGGGAAATTGCACGATCGGCTGCAGTGAGGGCGGGCGCGGCGGTGGTTTAAGACTCTATCTATAGTGTACTTATTCTTGTTTCGTGTACGTGCATATATACGTACGTCGACGTCGACGTCGGCGTCGGCGTCGCGTCGTACGATATGCGTTCGTCGTCGTCGTCCGTCGTCGTTTGGTACGTAGAGTCGAATACGAAGATGTATGGACGTAGTCGTAGACGTTCACGTATGTAGACGTACCGTACACATACCATGTATATGGCCGGACGCTGCACCGGAAAAACTCGATAAATCAACGTTACGAAATTCAATACCTCGATAAAGACACCGCACCGCACCGTCGTCGCCGTTACCGTTCTGGTTCTCGTTGTCTCGTTGTGTCGTTGTGTCGTCGTCGTCGTTCTCGAATGGCGATAAATTTTATCGAAAGCAAAACCCGAGCGAGCCGAGCTCGTACGGTAATTCTAGGACGCGACGCGACGCAACGCAACGCAACGCGTCGTGTCGTGTCGCGTCGCCTGCGTTCTGACGCAACTTATTGAAATTTGGCTGCTCAGGCCTTACGGTGCCATGCCATGCCATACCATGTCGTGACAGATTCATATCATGGCACGGCATAAAGGGCTTCGTGAAACGATAGAACGTGACGTGGCGTAAAGACTTGACCGCAACCGGTCTCCGGGTCGTCACTTCATCAGCAATCACTAATCACTTTCGCCGTACCTATTTGTTATTTCGTAATTTATATACGTACGTAATACGTATTGTACATTCGTACTCGTCTCGTAGTAGCCAGTAGGTAGGTAGGTAGGTAGGTAGGTAGGTAGGAGGTAATGATAGCTGCTAGGGACATACAATGTACGAGTATGAACATAACACATAGCACGTAGTATGTAAGTAGATAGTACAGATATATTGGGCATGGTCTGCGTAGCGTAGCTATTATCTTTACTGCTAGGTATTACCTACTCGAGTGTACATCATTACTATAGTACATACATACGTCGCGTAAGTAGTAAGTACGGTTTGGTTTCTGCGGCGCATATGTGGCCAATGTGTGCAGGCTGCTGCCAGTGCTGCGTTTGTTACAGTCGCAGCCGCAGCCGCGCACTTCGCCGCCTCGTCTTCAGTAGCGTAGCGTAGCGCTGTTGACAAGTCTAAGGCTATCGCTATATCGCTGACGCTGTCGCAATACCCACGAATATATGTAGATAGAGTAGGTACACTGCGCACTGCATATACCGTATGTGTACTGTACGTAGTAATAGACGTACTTACTTCAGTCGTAGTCGTAGTCGTAGTCGTAGTATGCGCGCTACACGTACACATTACTTACGTTATGATACATGGAACCGGAACGGAGTAACGAGCCGCAGCGCAGTGATCATATTGCGTATGTACGAGTACGTACGTATAAAAAAAAAAAAATACCATCCCATCCCATCTCATCTCATTCTCACAAGAAACGATACATACGCGAGAGTTGGACAAATGCGGTATGCGTCGCTCTGCTGAAATTGTGATAACTGCGTATATTCTTATTAGGTAATAGGTACCTACCTATATAAACTATCGAACCAACTAGGTAGCTAGGTAGTAGGTACCTACACCTAGACGGTTGCAAGTTGGGAAAAGTGAAAACTCGTGTCAGACTTGTCGCTATTTGGCTTTTGGCAGTTGGCACACACGTATGGCTTGTGTTTGAGAAAAAGTACTACGTACCTATAGGTATACACTGCGTATGTTCAAAATGAGAATTGGGAGGGAGGGGGGGGGGGGGGGTGGGTGAGGGGCATCGACCATCGACATTTCAACACCCTTTTGTGCAGAAAATTCAAAATAACTGTAAATTCGCGTATTCTCGGCTTTTCCATTTGATTTTGGCGCGGCGTGGCACCTGGCACCTGGCACCTACCTCGAGTACAGCTAGCGAAACTTTGAACGCGTGTCCGCGTCCGTCTAATCAAGGTGCGATATTGTTTCGTTTGTTACACGCGTAATAATTGTCGACGGTGCGGCGCGGCGCGGCGCGACGCGACGCGGCGTACGCGTACACAACTACGCAGTACCTACACGTAATTATAGACCATTTACATAATGTAGTATGTGAAGTATAATGTAGTACCTAACCTACCTATGTAGATGTACATTACCTACTCGTACTCGTACTTATATCGTATATCGTTGGTGTTGGCATTTTTCAGGTGGATGAACCGTGCGAAAGTGTAATTGCGGATGAGTTCGCTGTCGATCGCGAACCAGAGGCCGGATTCAAAGGTAAGCTTGTATAACTGTTTGTACGTATATCTCTACTGTCTACCCACCCCTCAACCCTGAACCCTTCAGGCCTCCACCGCCGCACAGTGGGGCAAATCGCGATTCTAGCTGGACAAAACCCCAAAAATCAATTTCACTCGAACGAAACGAAACATATGCCAACTTACTCCTTGTAGATACCCCCTAAGCGTAGTATAGTGTTTTTGCCGAAGCCACGCCCAATCGTCGCAAACGCGAGCATCAAACTGTCTGGTTTGTATGTTTCTTTTTCTCGCGCGTTTTGTGTGTTTATTCAACTTGTTATTGCCGGTCAACGAAGGGTCGTAGAACATCCCTGTTTGGCTTACTTTAAAGTTCGAAGTGTAAGCTTTCGAGCTATGTGTTCGATTTTGGAATTCCGAAATTATTTCTCGTAGTAAATACGTCGCAAAGTTGAATAAATTTTGTACAAAAATATTATTCAAGTTGGAGCCGGAAAAAAAAGTAGGAGTTTGTAGGGATACAAAAATTCGACCATTACGTACCTAATTACCTCTATTATCAGTGATATTGGGCTCAGCTGCCCCTAGCTGCCCGTTTCAGTTCTACAGCACAAAACGTACTGAAAATATAGGAATTTTTGCATGATTATGGTCATTGATGGGGGTAAACTGAACTATACAGGTTACAAACGTAAAAATGACTTTTTTGTCAAAGAGAACCAATTTCAGTGATTCTATGTAGTCCACATATAATATGAGGTACCGTAGACATCGTATCAGTGGTTTCCAAAATATTAACTTTGAATCTGAGAACTACTGAAGATGAGATACAGCCAGGGTTGCGAACCGTTTGAGAATTAATTGGTGGTGGTGGTGGTGGTTTTGAAAATTTTCGAATAAATGGTTTTTGGTTTTGGTTTTGGTTTTTTTTTGAAATGGTTTTGGTTTTGGTTTCGGTTATTTCAACTTTTGATTATTTTGGTGGTGGTGGTGGTGGTTCTCAAAAACCAAAACCATTTCAATTGGTTTTGGTGGTGGTTCTCAAAAACCAAAACCATTTCAATTGGTAAAACCAAAACCAAATGAATTGGTTTTGGTTTTCAATCGATTTTTCATGTTTTTAAATGGAGCAAAAAATAATAATTATATCGTAAAATACCGAGATTTCTGTGATTTTATTAATTTATTTTATTTTAAAATGGTTTTCTCATTTATTTAGGCATTGGCATTATAATCGAAATTGGCTCAAATAAAAGTCATAAAACAAAGAAACCGATTCAATTGATTTGGTGGTTTTTCAAATCTAAATGGTTGTGGTGATGGTGGTTTCTTTTTTTTAAAGCTCTTTTTTGTGGTTTTATCAAATGGTTTTTCCATTTTTTCTGCTTGCAAACGGTTTTGATTTGGTTATGGTTTTACAAATTTTCCAATTGGTTGTGGTGGTGGTGAAAACCATTTGAAAACCACCACCAAAACAATTTTATTGGTGGTGGTTCGAAACAGTTTGCAACCCTGGATACAGCAAAAAAAAAAAAAAAAATACTTTTTCATCAATTAGAAATAATTTCTGCGAGCCTAGAGCCTACATGGTCGACGCGACGTATAATTAGATACTGTTGACATCATTACAGTGGTTTCCAAAATACTTCAAATATGAGAACTACTAAAGATAGGATATTACAATAAAAAAAAAAAAAAAAAACTTTTTCATGAAAGAATAAGTAAAACGATAAACTGATCGAAAATTTGAAATCTACACAAAAAATACAATATTGAAATGATGTATCACTCAAAAAAAAAAACTTTTTACTTCGAGCATTTCCTCAAATTTGAGGAAGCTGCGAGATCTTGAATAAGTAAAACAAAAAATCGATCGAAAATTTGAAATCTACACAAAAAATAAAATAAAAATGATGTATTACTCGAAAAAAATCGTTTACTTGAGGCATGTCCTCAAATTTGAGGACCCTCAGAGTGAGTGAAATGAAAAATTAACATCAAATTCTATAAGAAACACTCGATGAAAAATGAAATTTACCCGGAAATGGGTTTTGCCCATCTAGGATTGCCATTTGTCCCACTGTGCGCCGTATCAATCTTATTCGCCATCTCACCTGCTCGCTCGTCGCGTCGCGTCATCTTTCGAGTTTCGATAGCCACGCTGCGCTAACCGTCTTGCGATAAAATTCGTAAGACACGAATCGCAATACGCGATATTCGGTGTAATAATTGTAACGGTGGCAGACAGACGACGCGACTGGACTCGATTTGACTCGTACTACCCGTGTGCCTGTAGTCGCGCCTCGCGCGCCATACACCGCCGGACCACGTGGTAGGTATATGTCGTGATTTTCTCCTAAAATGCAAACGCGCTACGCTACAGCGCGGCGCGGCGCGGACACGCGCAACCGGAAAGCACCTAAATTTTTACGCGTTTAAATTTTCAACTTGCAATCTGCATTCGGTGCTCGCGATCTATATTATACACTACGCTACAACGTCCGTGTCCGGCGTCCGACGTCGCTCGCGTAAGCAGTACCACCACCTACGTACAAATCTTTTTACCCACTCGGCGCGCGGCGCGGCGCGGCGAGCCTGAGAAATACGCCTGAAAATATAATGTAGAGTGTAGATGTATTTTTATGTTAGGTATATGTATATTCATATTGTACCTAATACCTATACATACACGACACCTATTCGACGTCCACTAAAAATGATCGCACGCTCTTTTTCGTAAGCGCGGCGTCGTCTAATTACGAGTGCGCCTTCAGTCTTACTACCTACCTAATTATTGGTGTCATCACTGTCATGACGCGACGCGACGCGCTGCTAGACGATATACGTAGGCGTACTTACGTACGTAATATCAATGATAGGTAATCGCGCAATACGCTATCATACGTATTATAGGGAATCGCGATTTACATTTGTAAGCGAATACTGGTCGTATTCGTGAGCGAAACTCTCGTCCGTTCTCGCGCCGCGAGCTCGAACCGTTGCTGGAGGTGGAGGTAATACTCGTACACTCTGTAAAAATCCATGTACGTCGCGTCGCGTCGGCTTGCTTATACGAAAACGATAATCGCATTCATCTCTCCCGCCGCAACTGCATCCACTGCATATAGCACGGGCATAAGGCTACTAAGTTATGGCATTGGCATGGCCCAATAGGCCTGGTTACAACTACAAACTAAAATGCACTCTCCGTGCACTCGCTCGCTTAGTTCGATGGTTCGCTGGTTCGCTGGTTCGTTCGTAGAAATACGACTCTTACGAGACGTATATAAAATTTATAGGTACCTACTTTACTTTTGCTTTGCTTTACTTTACCTACCCCTACCCATAGTCGGTCTTCTTCTATTCATTATTCGACTCGTCCCGTCCCGTCCCGTCCCGTCCCGTCCCGTCCATTCTACTGGTAATTACCGCAACATTGATTGGAATTTTTTTCTACATATAGGTACCGGCCTAGTTGGCAGTTGAACTATCGTCAAGATGTCGATAATTTGTTGTTGGTTTTAATTGTAATAGACGCAGCTGTGTAAGTACGGCCGATAAATACGAACGCACGTCATCTTCTTTCATTCATTCCCCCGTAACGTAACTTTTGTCGCGTAACGTAATTATTAATTTACCTTTTCGTGCGCGTATTAGATACATCTACAATTCTACATACACCTAGGACCTACGACGCGACACGTTCACGTACAGATATTTTCATGTGGGCTGGCTCGAGTAAAACGTTTTTTTTTTTTTTTTTTTTTTTATTTTTTTTTTTTATTTTAGGTATTAATTAATTCGTAAATTCGTTTATTTATTTATTTATTTATTTATTTATTTATTTATTTATTCATTCATTCATTCATTCGTGTACATTTATTTATCATTACGTACATATTTTTATTTTTATTACTTCGTTTCGTGTACATTGTACCACATGCCCGCCCCCGCCCCCGACCCCGACCCCTTCCACGTGTCACGTATTCCAATCATTTTGTATATTTCTCTAAAATACCTACCCGTGTAAAATGGAAAAATAAATAAACGATAATATTTGAAAATCGTAATCGTAATAATAAAAAATGACCACTATCAACCAACGTATACCTACTCTACCTAGACCTACCTACGTATTCTACATTCGTCTGCTGCGTCTGATAAGTACTTGTCATCGGCAGTTGCGTCATTGGTATAGCCGCCCTGCGTCAAATACGTATGTATATAGGTATACGAATAATCTGCAGAAGGTAGGTAGGTAAGGTACGTATAATACGTAAGTAGGTATACTCGAACATGTTCTCGTCTCGTTTCGACGCAGAGGGTATCGAAATTTGTAAAGCGTCGAAATACGGATGGTGAGGTGTAAACATTTTGCGTTCGTGAAATTGGCGAAAGAAATGCCTATTTTGTGAAATTTTAATTTCCAATATTTCAGCTCCGTTTCTAATAGAAATCCACTCTCGCGAGTTGATTAGAAAATTTTTTACAGCGTAAATGAGTTGGAAATTTCAAATATCTTCTTACGCGTAAATTCAAAACGGTTGCGACAATTTTTCTATTTTTTGAGGTGACAGGCTAAATTATGTTACAAATCAAAGTTGAAAGCTCGTACTCGAAGCTAAAATGCAATCAACTTTTTATTGTCGACTGAGAAAAATGATGGTAGCGTTTCGAGTTTGAAATTTTTCAAATTAGACAAATTTCGCGGATTAGGCAAAAACTTTGAAATTTTTCTTCGAGCAAAAATATTTACTTATTCTCAACTTTTTTTCAAAGCAAAGAATTCGCCATCTCGCTTCTTTCATTCGTAATAAAAGAATTGCGCGATATATTTTTTTTAAAGGAAAAAATCAACGAATTTTTTGAAATTGAAAGAATTTAAATTTTTTTGAAAAAATTAAAAAAAAAAAAAAGTAAAACGAAAAAAATTCGAAAGTTTGTAAAAAATAAAAATATTCTCAGTTTTTTAAAGAAGAGATTTCCGTGTTTTTTTTGTTGTTTTTTTTTTTTTTTTTTTTTTTTTTTTTTTTTCATTCATTTTTGTAGAATTATCAGCTTTTTGAAATTATAAAAATTCGATCTATTTGCGAGAATCTTTATTTTTTCAAAATGAAAAAATGAATTTGGCTTAATTTGCAGACTAAAACTGCGGTTAGTCAATAATTATTAGTCATCAGCAACTAACAAGTCCCCAGACGTTACACAACTAACAAATAACAACTAAAACTACCTAGTTGTTTGTTGATAATTGAGTAGCCACTGGAACTGATTGTTCAATTGCTCGCGACTCGTCGGTCGCCGCAGATTTAATCGGGAAATTTTTAACCAAAAAGTCGCTCGCTTAGCTAATTATTTTTTAGCTGCTGTTGGAAAAAGTTTTATCAATTTGAAGGCGATTACTTTGTTGAAATTTCACTAAAGAATATTGGGAAAAATGAAAGGATACAAAATAAATACTGTTTAGATACCTCTACCTACTCGGTGCGGTGCGGTGCATAGTGAATGAAACGGACGTATAGGTAGGTAGGTAGGTAGGTAGGTAGGTACTATAGGTATAGTCGACAAAATGTCACGCGACGCGACGCGACGCGACGCGACGCTACAGCGTACAGCTATAGCTACAGCTATACCTACATACACTTACACCTACACGGTAGCTACATGGTACATGTACAAAAGCCATCATTTACATCGCCATTAGCATAATATTTAAATGAGACGTCAAGCGCATCCAATGCGGATGCCGCGCCGTGTACCGTTGTCTTCAGTACACTAAGTATACCGTCATCTTCAGTCGCCTTACCCGCCTTGCCATTTCCATTTATACGAGTACACTTTTACGCAGGCACGCTGCCCTGTACCTTGTGTCGCCGTCGCGTAGGTATATTATACTATTAGGTATTACCATTAAGTAACTCCAACTGTAGGTACGTATAGTATATCGTTATTCGCTATTTAGGTAGGTAAGGTACCTTATAGGTATGTACAATGTACATCGCTGAAATATACCTAGAGCATTTCAATTCGGTGTAGGTATTTCGGCGTGATAAAGAGTCCTATCTCGATGTAATGGGCTATCTTCCTTCTTCCACCAATTCAGGCGCAGCGCAGGGCTGGGATACCAAAGTGAAAATTTATTCGTTTATTTATTTATTTATTTTTTCAAAAAAGAAAGACGCAACTTCATCTCGTAATAAAAAACAACTCGATAGCTAAATTCCTCAATTTTTAATAAAAAGGCAAAGTGGGCGGGCAACCGATTTGGAAATGCTCGCCGGCAAGTGTAACGTAAGGGATCAAGGTCAAATGTCAAATGAGATGTTCGACGCTCTCGCACTAGAAACATTGTAACAACAATTCGACATAGTTATCTGCGAATAATTTTCCAACTTTTATTTTAAATACTCGTTACATATCTATCTGGAAAACCATCTTTGTCGGAGAAAAATTCTTTAACCAAAAATTGCTTCTCGTTAAATTGTTCGAGTTACGAGTACGCGCACTGGTTATACCCAAACGAACATTTTTTTTTTTGGGAAGGGGGGGGGGGGGGAGAGTGGATTTCGAAGTGAGAAAAAAAATTCTTGCACGTTTTTCATCGTCACCTTAACTACACTACACTACACTACACTAAGTACAATGGTTGTTAGTTCGGTAGGTCTGCAGCAGACCTCTGTTCTGTTAAGGGGGAGGGGGGGGGGGGCTACTTTTAAATCGACTTTTTTTTTTTATTACATAGAGTACAAATGTATTGACAGTATAGTTGAATACGCCAAGACCGGGCCATCCCCGGCTCCACTGACTCCAAAAAAAATAGGAAATTAAAAATTTCAAAAATTCCAGTTGAATATTTTTGAAATTGTGATTTCCTAGATTTCGTAGTAAAAAATGCATAGAGTTTTTGAGACTTCAAAATAGTTCTGTTTCATTATACTTTGGTCAACAAAATAACAAAAACATACGAATGTATTATTGGAAAATCAAAGAACTCTAATTACCCTTTTTCTGTCCTACGCATTTCACATGAATGCCCCATTATCTCAATAACTAATGGAGGTATCGAGCTCATCTTTTTTTGGGGTTGTAGAAGAAGTTCTCCCCCCATACTTTAACGAGAGGATTTTGCAAAATTTTAATTTGTCGACGATTTCTTTCGAGTTGACTGGAATACTTCGATGAGAAACTATGAGAGGGTTTGATAAAATCTGGTAGAAAGTAGGAATTTTGCAAAATCCTCTCGTTAAATAATTACAGACCAAACTGTACTGAATACAAAACATTCTGAGGAAGAACCTCGTGGGTTGCATTGTTTTCCAATTTTGACGCTTGAAATTTTTCATTTTCCAAAAAATCTATCAATATTTTTTGCAAAACGACATCATCAAAATGCAATATGAATATAACATTTCTTTTTTGAAAACTCCATGCATTTTATTTTTCAAAAATCAAAAATTAATTTTTTTTGTAAAAAAATGCAAAATGATTTTTGTTTCCAATTTTTCCTCGATACTTCATATAAGAAAAATCAAAAATGCATCATATAAAAAAGTCTTAAAAAATTCCGCTTGTCAACGCTATGCATTAAAATTTTTTTTTTTTATAGGTAGGCAGAGGCACTAGGCAGGTATGTAGTTAGGTACGCGGATGCGATGTTGGTGCGATCTGAAGAGGAGTTTATACGTATTTATAGGAAGGTTATCGGTGACGATGACGATGACGCGATGTGCGGTATATGCCTCGCGCCTAATTGGAAGGCGAGTAAGTTGCCGTTGGCCACCCAGCCGACAAGCCACAAGAGGTACTTGACACTGGGCTGCGCACCTTACTGCTGAGGCTGACTGCTGAGCTAACGTAACGTAAGCTGCGCCGCGCCGCACTTTGCGTACCTATTTTGAAATAATATAGTCATCGTCAGAATGGGATAATCACTATATTTGTGATCTAGCACGTCATATGGGTTTGGGTATGCGTGTGGCTAGCGCATCTCACTTATACCCAAAGACCCACCCGAGGTAGGTACTGATTAAACTGCGCTGCGCTCGTGCTTATCATTATATGGAGATATAGCGAAGCTCGACTAGGCAGTTGGATACGTAGACGTAGGTACGAGTATATATATGTACGTATTGGGCGCGATTGTTTCTCAAAAAGGCCGAAAGCGAGGCACACGAGGCCGCGGTTGGTAAATCGCTTACTTACGTTAAATACAAAATTGGTAGGTAGGTAGGTAGGTAGGTAGGTAGGTAGGTATATACGTCGAGGTACTCGTACGATTACCCGCCTTTCACCTCGACAGTGCGTTATACGTAGGTACGGTACTATTGTTTACCTAAGTAGGTATATTGTAAGTAGAAGTACGACTCTACGAGTATCCGAGTTGAACGCGACGCGGTTGCAGGTTGCGCGAAACGAAACTTGAAATTTGTATTAGCCACGGGCGCGACTACGCCTATAAAACTTGCTTCAAAATAGATACGAACAAATCGAACGACGCGACGCGACGATATGTAATTTACAAATCGTCCGCTTATTATGTGGTACGATAGGTAAAGGTGTGCCATGCCGGCTGTTTGTGTTTACTTTTACCCTCTACCCCACGCCACGCCACGCCACGCCACGCCACCTGTATGTAATACCCGCTTGGCGCTTATACGTACATTGTATAATATGTTGCCTATACTGTACAGTGTACTGCTGTAGCTTACCCCGACGCAGTGCAGCTCTACAACACTGCCTATATTACGTATTTTCGGTGGGCACGGGCGCAAATGTGTTGATAATTACGTTAGATAGTCGTCTCTTAACGTAAGCATCGCGTCGCCGTTGTTGGGGCCTCTTTGATTTTAAAACGGACAAGTGACCGCTGATTCTCCAAAAATGGACAATCGAAGCTATTGCGGGCAAAAATAAAGGCGAATTCTATACCAACGTAAGAAAGATGTAAAAAAGCTCTAAATTTTGACTGTGCAAAAACGCCCATCAACGTAAAGTGTAGATAGCGAAAAAATTGACGGGACAAATCGCCAACGGTGCATCGTTCATTGGCTCCAAAATGCGTACGAAATCGCTAGATTGTCGCGTATTTTGGATCTATGTACATCTAGATCTACCGCGGTCGTGGTCGGTGGTCGGTGGTCGCGGTCGTCGTACGTCGTACGTCGTCGGGCTTATGCTGGTGATTGCGATTGTATCTACTAGAGTAGCTGTAGTTGATGCTTCGTAGGCTATTCAAATTACAAATTATTGTCATCGTATAGAGCGCAGCGAATAGATACGCGGCGCGGCGCAGTAAGCGAGGTAGCTCTGGCTACAGAGTGACGAGTGCCAAAAAGGTTGGTTGATACACACTGCGGTTGTTGGGAGTCTTTTCGAAACGGTCCATTTAATATTCGGAATATCATCGGATCGCATTCTCATCTCATCTCATGTACCTCTACTCTACATAAACCGAACCGAAGCGATGCGGTGTTTATACTGCCGCGCCGCGCCGCATCGCATAGGTACGTAAATCTAGGTATAGTGTTAACGAGCGCCTAAGCGTAAGAGCTTCGGTGGCTCTCGATCGCCTCGAACTCATCAATCCATAGAGCAGCTAACCATTATAAATTAACAGTTGCTGAGCGATGATGCGTGATGATAACATCGTCGTCGTCGTCGTCGTCGTCGTCGTCGTCGTTGTTTGTATGCGCGGCGCGGCGTGGCGCGGCACAGCACGCCTATTCACATCGCACCGCAAGGTGACAGCGGCGCGGCGTGGCGTGATGTGGTTCGCGGCTCGCTATTCTCTGGTTTTCATTTTGAAATGTGGACCATTTGAAGAAGCTAGCTATAATCCTGTAGGCATAGCCCGTAGCCAAAGACGTCCGCAGCCCACAACCGATGATTATCACTAGTCATAGCCTGCTCGCAGGTCGTTGACGTTGAATTCGGTGTCGCGTATCGTATCGTATTCGTCGTCTAGAAACTTGCGGTAATAGATCGCCGCTCGTCTCATACCCCTATTCTTTATATGTACTTACTATACTTACTCATACTCTTACTGATGGATACATAACAGAAGTAAGTTAGTAAGTACCTAGCTACCTACCTCTGTTGGTGCATCCATATGTACGTACCTATACCTACTTAGCTATAGCTACCAATCAATCAACCGTAACTTGGATAAGTTGAGATGACTTTGTATGCGGAATTGCGGATGCGCAGCCGCAGCCGCAGCGTAAAACGGATGCTTACAGTAGATAACCACAATCCCCGGCCACGATTCAAAATCGCTTGGACCACTCTACTCCACGGCGCGGCGGCACCGGCACGCTGCTACCGCTACCCTATATGCGTACAGCTCGTACCTATTGGAGACAGAGAGACTGAACGATAGTATACCTACATTAGGTAGGTATAATGTACGTGGCAAGTAGCAAGTGGCAACCTAGAAATGGTGACTCGCTAGACATTGCTTATTGCCTACGTACGTATAGCTTGGTATATCTAGGCCTATTACGCGATTACTATAAACGAGAGATGCCATGCCGGAGTTACGAAGCAACCAAGCTGTATACCTATAGGTACAACTATTATACGTGCAATAATTAAAGCATTTAAAAGTACAGAGAACTCGTTAAGCGCGTGTAATGTTCGACAGTTAATCTAATACAAATCTGAATTCTGTACGTACAAACGGCAAATTGAAGAATCCGGAGAGAGGAGAGAGAGAGAGAGAGAGAGAGAGAAACGCATAAAACCTAGAGCAGACGGCTCGTATTTATCGTATGATTGATGCAAAACCAGTTAATATTACACTCGGATTCCTGAAACAAAGGTTCGCAATCGTAAAAACGTATTTTTATGTTCGTAGCGCGATTGCGCGCAACTCCATCATGCCACACGCCCCGTGGGCTTAAGACACGACCGCGACCGCGGACGCGGAGTGCTTCTCAAAATTGTGGGAAGAGCGGTGAGCGACGCGACGTGGCGCTTCGCCACATCTAAATCCTTATCGTATCTTTTGCCGCGCTGCGTCGCGTCGCGTCGCGTCGCCAACAACGCGACCGTAATCTGGGCCTGCTGGGTCGTATCCTCAGACTTGGCCGTAACCGTATTCGCGCAACGCCGCATAGACGAATAGTCGCCGATCGACAAGATGCGGTATAAGAGTGCAAAAAATCTCATTATCCAATTTGACAAACTCTTGGTAAGAGTAAAGATACAATAGGTCTAGGTACACCTACAATCCTACATATAAATGTATGTATATCTACCCCGGGCGTAAGGCGTAAGCTGTGAGCAGTTCAAATGTACCTACGTAGGTTACGTAAATACGAGTACGTACCTCTATAATTACTCTAGTAGTTGTTACTAACGTACGTAAGTGTTGCAAAATTTAGCCATCCGAGTACCTTTTTACTGCTATTGGTTGTTTGGAACGGGAGTTTCCCTTTTCCAGGTTGTGTTGAAAATTGACCCTCCTACTTGGATAACATTTTTGTAAAGTTTGTACAAGTATATCCCTAAATTGTAAAGATTATTTTGCGTTTACAAAACTCTGGACTGGAGATCTGGAGACATTATTCGACTTTTAGAACACGATGGATCAAAGATCAAACACATATTTTGCAGGACTGTCCTTAGACAAAGCGGGTGGTTTTTCAAACTCGAGGTGAAAAAGTTCAATTATTCGAACCTCGGGCCCGTGGCAAAACTCGGGATACGGGACGAAGTGTTCCCTTTGCTTCCCCTTTGGACAGGCTTGCACATTCCAGCTAAATGCGAGGAAATGAAAGCCGGGAGAAGACAGACGTGCGCTAAATGGGCGTCCAGAGTCTGATCGTTCACGTAGTTTTTTCAAGTATTTTTACGTATGTAGTGCTTGGTTTCCAATCGCGTCTATAAACGTAGTACTTTGCTACTCGCATATACCTAAACTATGATGAAACCAGTACTTCAGCTCTAGCCAGAGACGAATGGAATCGAAGACCATCCAACTCGTAATAAAACACAACCTTTTTGTACATCTGTAAATCGTGTTTTTGTTGGTCTAAAGTCTTCCTCTAGTGCAGCTCGGTGGCGTCGCCTTGCTCCTAGAGTGTTATAGGTAGGCATACAGTCGCACCCGTCGACTTACCCTTCTCACCTACCCGTCCTTAGTAGTGACCTCTCGACCAACATTGGTAACCTCAGCGTTAAAACTACCCTTCCTGATTGTATACCGCGACCCTCGACGTACCATAAAGTAGTGTCCGCGCCATTCGAAACCAGTTCGCTATCCGCGCTATACCATGTAAGCAATACACCCGCGTAATATGTCATTCAGCGAGATGTTCTTTACCAAAATAAATTACAAAACTCCTTCATTCAGTAATCAGTAAAGCAGAGGTGGCATTGCAGTTCCAAATAAAGCCAGTTTAATTCATCGAAGAAATGCTATCCTTACGTCGTAACAGAATAACCCACAGATCACTACAAATAATCAAAATTTCACTTCAAAATAAAGCATTAAACAAGCTACAAGTATTACGCCAAATCACAGTCATTCTCAATGAATCATCCGATATGGACATATACAGCAATCAGCAATGACTCAATACTCTACAAAGTACAATTAGAGATTTTTGGTCTTCAGGTAGCAATGCAAAGACTACTCTTTCTGGCAAGATCGAGCTCTTTTTCTTAAAAACTACCATGAAACCTAACTATCACAAAGTACTCTTCAGTCTCAACTTTGAAAGCCTCAGACACGTTTTCGCAAAAATCTGACCTGGCATTACGTCAATCAACGTCAATTGCCTAGACCATGGCTGATTTCTTAGCAAAACAAATGTTAGCAGACTCTCTAAAACAAACGAAAAGTCAGTCGCAAAGTCTCTCATAAGCCTCAACACATTGCAGCAAGTATCCGAATTGTAAGACTCGATATACTGAGCAGTAGTAGTGAGCTGACAATGACAACTACAAGCCGAGACGCAGCACAACATCAGATGCACCACTCAAAAGCATCACACTAGTCACACTCAACACAACGCAGCGCATCACTCTCAGCACATCGCTCTCAACGCAACGCATCGCACTCGAGCAAAGCACGGTATTCAACACTGCGCACGCAATTTAACGCTGCTCGACTCGACGTAATACTCAAAGGCATAAATCCTCGCTACGACCAAAATACTGGAAATTTTTACTAGCGAGTAACGCCAATCAATGGAAATTCCAAATGTTTCATCATCAGCAACTCAATTCAAATTCAACAAATTTTTCGCAAAACTTCCTTATGTCAATTTTGTTCAAATTTTTGTCAATTTTTATCCTGCACACGTACTTATACCTACTTGTTTTTATTTTAATACAATTCAAGAACCTATCATCATTTTATTCGATTTGTTAATTTTCATTTTTTTTTTTTTTTTTTCAAAAAAAATTTTTTTGATCATTTCTTTTTTTTTTGTTTCTCATGTTATTTTAATATTATAGTTACTCTCCAGCGTATATAGCTCGGTGGTGTCGCCTTGCTCCTGGAGGTAACTCATACTTTTAATGTTTACTCTTATTTTTACCCTCCAGTGCCTGTGGCTCGGTGCTGTCGCCTTACTCCTGGAGGTAGCTTATATTTTGGTTTTCTTCAATTTTTTTCTTATGTACATAATTATTGTTAATTTTTTTTGTTGTTTCGAAATTCTGCAATTTCTGGCAAGGAGGTGTGTAGTGCTTGGTTTCCAATCGCGTCTATAAACGTAGTACTTTGCTACTCGCATATACCTAAACTATGATGAAACCAGTACTTCAGCCCTAGCCAGAGCCAAATGGAATTGAAGACCATCCAACTCTTAATAAAACACAACCTTTTTGTACATCTCTAAATCGTGTTTTTGTTGGTCTAAAGTCTTCCTCTAGTGTAGCTCGGTGGCGTCGCCTTGCTCCTAGAGTGTTATAGGTAGGCATACAGTCGCACCCGTCGACTTACCCTTCTCACCTACCCGTCCTTAGTAGAGACCTCTCGTCCTACACGTATTTCAGTCGAATTGTCATTGACTTTTGATATTGAAAAAAATTGACGTCAAAAATTTCGAATTGATCAGCTCAGCTGGCTAGCCGTGTATACGTATAGCCGATAATATTATACCGATAAAGAGCAAAATTAACGATACCTACTCGATAAGAACGGTTCGCCGTTTCTCGCATTTTTTTTCTCTCAAAATTTACATACCTACCTACCTAAATAGGTAGTTTCAATTTTTTAAAATTTTGTTACAGTTTAATTCGGCGATTCCGCGAATGAAAACGTAAAAATTTCGTAGGTATTGACTTGAAGTTTCATTCGTAAAATTGAAAAATGTCCTTTTTTTTACGAGGTTGTTCTCTCATGCCATCAAAATTGGATTCCAAAATTTTTTGACCGCCGCGCGCCGTCCCTAACCCTTGGATATCGACGAGAATCTCGGATTCACATTTATGACATATCTATCGATGATTGGCGGATAAGCGATTTTCCTGATTTTCTTTCACTCTCGCTACTGCGGAGTACTGGCCGACCGCGACCATCACTCAAACTCACTCACCAATTCACCGTGGTTAGTTAGTTACATAGGCCCATCTAGTAAGTTAGCAAGGCGCCCGAATTTTGAGTACTGGCGTGGCTGCGGCAGTGCCTGCCGTGGAGCGCACCAATGTAGTGTGGTTTGGCGCGGCGCTCTCGTGTACCGTGTACCTACCATGCAGTGACTCGTACGCGTATGAGGCAGAGGCAGGCTCAAGTCGACTCAAAAATACCTAAACGACGAAAGCGTTATAGGTAGTATTATTCGCATGGTCGTGACCGCGTGCGTTGTTGAATTAAATTGTGAAACGCCCACCGCCCATTTCCGCCTCGGCACTTCGCCTCCTTCTCGTCGATGTCGATTATTAGTGGCACTGGCAGCGGTCGGTGGCGCTAACTTTAAGTTGCGTTGCGCTGCGCTATGCTGTGCTATGCTACGCTATGCTAGGCTAGGCTGCTGTACCGCCGCATGCCGTGCCGTGCCGCGCCGTACAGTACACCGCCGTTCCGCGTACGCGTACGAGTACAACCTTCGTAAGTCTACGTATAGTACACGTAATACGTATTACTACGTAGGAAATAGTATTGGTAGTATTGGTATAGTCAGCTATGGGTACCTACGTACGCTTATACAAATATTGTAACCTACCAACACCGAAGATGAAATAATTAAATGGTCGCGACTGCAAGTACCTAAGCAGATCTGTTTGCGGTACTGTCAGGCGTGGCATGGCGTGGCGGATGCTGTACGTACCACCTCTACTTGAGATTCCTATATTATTTCGTCTTCGTACGTTAGTTTTGTGCACGAGTAGGTAGGTAGGTAGGTAGGTAGATAGATAGATATGTAGGTAGGTAGGCAGGTAGGTAGGTAGGTACTTACGTGCGTCTAAAATTTCGAAACTCGATAAATTCAACTCTGTGCAGCGCAGCGGAGCGCCTCTATGCGATTTTTATCGCTACCTACGCAAGCTACTACTGCTACTAGCCAATGAAGGGTTGATCGCTCGACTCGGTGCTGACTGCAGGCTCACGTCATTGTCATCCCGATCGGCTTCCATCTCTTTACTCACTGTAAGTTACTTACAGTTTGAAACGATTCGCAAATCCGAACCAATTTCTTTTCTGGTGTAGATACCTACAGTTGATTCGTTCGATAGTGATAGGTAATAAAATAACTAATAAGGTAAAATCGGGTATGAACATAATTTTTTCATCGCGCTCCTATATACGCATTGAAGTTCAATTCTTTTGGAGTCAAAAAATGACCATATCACTCTACCGGTAGGGTAATAAGTATGGGCATGAAATTTTTTTGAAATTTAAACCACTAAAAAGCTGAAAATTGAGCAATCCAAGACGTGAAAACTGGTGGGGAGTGTAAGAAGATCATTTCCTCTCACTCAAATCGTCAGAAATCGTCATATTTTTAAAATTTTTGAAAAATTGATTACCTATTTGTTTTTTTTATTCTATTTATTCAAAATTTTGGCAAATATTGCGGTTTTTGTGAAATTGTGTAAAATTTTTTAAATACTCGACCAGTGTTGCTAAAAAAGCTATAAAAAAATTTGAGAAATGATTGAAAATTGTTATATCTTTTGTAGGTAAGTATTAGTAAGCAGATGAGTATTTTCAATGTGTCCCATATTCCCACCATGACATTTATGTCGATTTTTTTTCAAGTTAACTTACTAGAAGACAACGATCTGAAAAACAACTTTCATTCGTAGGTATACCTATTAATTGGGAAGCCCATTAAGTTTCCTATCTTTCTGATACATATAAAATATCCCCCAATTCGTTTCATCTTTCATTATGAAGATGACTTACGTTGGTTATTACACAATGAATACATATAGGCCTACCTACAATTTCTACGGCATGATTTCTACATCATCGCCATTTTTAAAAAAATCGCCGCAGAATCGATACTCTTTAGATAACTTACTTCAGCTCTCGCTGATATTTTAAAGGGGAGTAAACATTATCACCTAGCAAAGTCAGATTTCCAACAAAAAAAAAAAAAAAAAAAAAAAAAAAAAAAAAATGCTGTTGAGACAATGTAACATAGGGAGGGTCTAATATAGTCAAGTGCACATATTACCTGATTTTACCTTAAGTTATTAGGTATTTAGGATACTTAGATATCCATCTACGGAGTTGGAATAAGTAGGTGTATGTGTACCTATACGGAAAGTGAATAAAAATTGGAAAAATATCGAAAGAAAACTACAATTTGAATGAAGGAAGTCATTAAGTACCTATCAATCATTTTATTCTTGTTTTTGACTTGGAAATTTTTTTTTAAGGAATTTCGAAATACTTACTGTATAAGTACCTACTTTGACATTTGAGAGAGATTAAGTAGGTATATTATTTTTTATACCTATCTTCTGGTAATTCATTGGGTATTTATAAGTTTGGTCCCATATACGTATAAATGCCGATTGTTGCCTAGCGTGGACTGTGTACGGGGCCGGGGTATCAATCGGGAACCAGTGCAAAATTTGTGTTTGCAGAACAAGTTTTCTCTCTTTTTTTTTTTTTTTTCAATAATTAAATTTTTCCTTTTTTTTTTTTTTTTTTTTGACATACACGATGGTGTTTAATTTTGACAAATTTTCAACATTGAGTAATTCTAGTTCCGAAAAGATATTTTTAGTGGATGTTTTTGATCCTACCCCCCCCCCCCCCCCCATTATGTTTCGAATGGCAAATTTTTGCAATCTATACTTAGGAGGCACTACATAATATTTGTCTGTTACGTTTGGAAGATGGTTTTTTGCAGAATTTCCCCAAACTGATGTACCAAAGCTTGAAACTGATTCAAAAAGTACCAATAATGAATAAAAATAATGTACTTAATTGTTGATTCAGACAACTTTTAATAGCGTCCCTTCATTTATTAAGTGGGTAAGTTAGTAATTACTACGTAGGTATACAACATATCATGTACACGAGTAAGTACTTATAGTATTCGTGGATCGTGGGACGTACATACGAATAAGCATCAGGAGTAACCGAGTGTACCTCCACACCGCGCAGTGTCCTTTCACACTCCTCGTAATTCTTGTCGCGCTGGTACAGGTGTAACTGCTGCTGCTGCTGCTGCTGCCGCCGCCGCCGCCGCCACCACTCTACCGCCGCGCCGCGGTGGCGGTGGCGGCGGCTGCTGCTGCTGATATTACTACTACTGTTACTGCTATCATCAGCGCCGAGCCGAGCCGAGCCGATGCGATGCGATGATATCGAGATGAGATGAGCAAACGCTGAGAAAATAAGAATAAGTGGGCGGTTAAAGATGATTCGCGTGGACCCGACGTACGACGGAAATGGCCGAAGCGTAAAATTGCGCCCTCGACTTTAATGAGTGTAAATATCATGTGTGTTTTAAATTCTTAGCCGCGCTTAACCACGTGAAGGGTATTTATTGCATAATACGATACGAGTGTCTTGTGTTTAATCGCTCTCGCAGTAGTAGGTACCCATCCATTTCACAGTTTTACTTTACCGCTTTACTGTACTTTTACCCATTCGTTTTGTTTTGTTTCGATTTTTTTTTTTTTTTTTTTTTAATATTATTAGCTATCATTACCATCATTTGTTTTTGTTATTTTCGTGTACGTCGTCATCATTGGTAGTGCTGTTGTTGTTGTTGTTGTTGTTGTTGTTGTTGTTACCAGCTACTGCTATTGCAGATTTAAATAACGACGACAATGAGGATATTATTTATAATAATTTTCCGAGTTACCATCTATCGGTACCTTGACATGTAATAAACATCGCCGCTCAAATTTCTTTCTCTGCAATATCATTTTTCAATTTTCGACTGCCCCGTGTATACGAGTACCGTCGTTGTTGTCGCGAGTGTTAAAAGTATCAAATACCTATTTTCGTATGTCTTGCGCTTCTGTTTTTGAAATTTTATTTTCAAATCGTTTTGTTTTTACTTTCCAAGTTACAATTCAGACTCGCGCCAGCCAAGTAGGCATAAATACGAGTATAATAGTTGCGCTCTACGTGTATGTACTTTCGCACCGTAAAGCCGATAGTACCTACCTGGTTGTCATATGCTGCAGGCACGATCGCTAAGAATTTTATTTACCTATTTGTAAATTTGTGTTACGTTTGTCGGTTACACAGTGTGTCGCTTGTCGCTTGTCGCTTGTCGCGTCATCATTGTTCCTTTATTTATTCGTAATTTACGTAGGTAGGCTGTTTTAATTAATTTTTTTACGCACCTATCTGCCGCCTCACCTAGGTATACGTATATACCTCTACCCTTTCATTTTTATACGTTTATCGACGGGCACCTACTGCCTATGCAAAACCTACTAGGTATAATTTTGTTTTCTTTTTGTCAATTTTTGTGTGCGCAGTTGGTGTTACGTTACGTTACGTTACGTTACGTTACTCGCGTCCTTATAGTTTGCGTCTTCGTTTCGTGTCGAATTTCAACTTCGGAGCGCTGTTGATTTGACGAAAAATGGCATTCGCATATTGTAATGGTTTATGTGAACGTGTACAATTTACGAAGATTGAGCTAATGTCGACCATCCCGAAGCGAGTTTGTTAACTGTGTCGAGTCACGTCAAATCCGAGTCCGAGTCCGAGTCCGAGTCCGAGTCCGAGTCCGAGTTGGAAGATGGGATGGAAAATGCCGATGCCGGTGCCGGTCGAACGAATGTAAGAAGAGCCGATTATGTATCCGTGGTACAGCGGCGGTAGAGATTCGGTTGGACAGTTCTGCGGTGGAGCCAATCCAATGCCAATGCCAGCGATCAAAACTGAAAACGGATACAACGACTGCATGTTGGCTTTGGATTACGCATCTCAATCAAAGGTACGTAAATATTCAATCAATCAATCTATACGCATCTATCTGTACCTACTTCGGAGCGAAACTTGACCTTTTTGTTTTTTGGCGACAAAATTAAGACTCGTTCAATTGGAAATACTCGTAGGCCCATCCGCCCAGGGACTGCCAGAGACATGTTGTAGTATTGCGGCTGCAGTAGGGGCCCTTTTAAATTTTTAATCACCTACTGCTGTGCCTTTCATTCGAGTTTACGCTCCAAATTTTATTATTTCAAAATATGCCAAAATGAAAATCAATGAACAAAATGAAAAATAATGTGTAGTTACTAGTTAGTAAGTTATAGATACTCTAATTTCTTGATGAATGAAGGTTGACGAAAAGAAAATGAAAATTCCTAACACCTCGACTGTGTACCTAACAATCAAGTTGCAAATGCACGTAGGTATAGGTACTGGTATATCAAACCAATTATTAACTTTATCCTACCTACTCGCATAAGCGAGTTGTGCTAGTTTTAGGAGCTGCACGTTGGGATTTTCTAGGGTGTTGCTCAATTTTTTCCAAAACCGTATAATTATAAAATGGAAAATTTTCAAAGGTAAAATTCGAGAATGATTTTTCTTCTTCGATTTTTTGTCCAATAGTCCAATTTAAAAAATAAAATGAAAATTTAAAAAAAAAATGTAAATTTAGGATTTTACCCGAAGAGATTGAGGTATTTTTTCTTAAAAAAGTATTATTTTTTATTCCCAAGAGATTTCATTGAAAAAAATAAAATAATATAATCTAAAAAAAAAATGAAAGGCTTTCCAAACAATTGAATTTGTTTGTGCGCAATTGCTCATTTTTTGAAACTTTTGGTCTTGGAAAATTATACGACTCCGAGTCAAAATGCGCGACGTTTTGATAGGAAAGACTCCGAATCTCGAGCGAATGCGAGTCTTTTTGCGACTCTCATTTTTCTTTCTTCAACGTGCCAACAAAATTATTCCTAGGACCTCGATCTAAAACTTCTGTTTGAGAATTTTTTCAATCGAACCCCTCTCTTCCTCTCAAAGTTTGATCAAATTTTGAATATTAATCAAAAGCAAATAGGATATTAAGTAGGTATAGATGAATGAGCGACTGGCATGTGACTCTTGAAAGCAAAAAATGCGGTATCGGCGCGAGTCTTAAAAAAATATGATTCAAAGTCGCAAATGTGCGAGTCTTTGTAAAAAAAATAAATGAATAAAATAAAAGGCTCGGAGTCTCGTTGCAAGTCGAATCAGAGTCTGCGATTCTAATTATTGTGAATTGCGAGCAGATTCGCGACAACTCTTTCATAGACCTACGACCTACGTAATATGTACTTCGTACTTCAGCATTATTTTTTATTGCGATGAGAATGTGCTTGATCGAGCTTACACATACGAAGTACATAAGCCTAAAATGTTGTTCTTAGATAATCGAAGCAAAAGCTGGTCAGACGTGACCAAGCTCGAATCGGGTTCCCTAGTTAACTTGGGGTACACTATGTAAATTTGTTGAAATTTCCCTAGTAAAAGTGTGTCTTTGTTCTCGTGTAAATCTGAATTTTAAGTAAATACCTATACGTCGGTTGTCGGTTCTATGTACGTACATGTAATACACGAATCGCGAGTTTTATTTCGGAAAAAGTCGACGTGGTATATGTGAAGGAAATTGGTTGAAACCTATCTATGTGATCTTTATGGCAGAAACTTCGTCTCCATACCTGTTTTCTAAAATTTCCTAAAAAAAATGAAAAGTTTTGAAAATTGAGATTTGTATATTCTCATTCCAAAATATTAAAAG
Organism: Balanococcus diminutus; assembly: GCA_959613365.1. NCBI lineage: Eukaryota > Metazoa > Arthropoda > Insecta > Hemiptera > Pseudococcidae > Balanococcus > Balanococcus diminutus. The sequence goes on from OY390717.1 coordinate 499,774, forward strand.
CCGTTTTTTTTTTTCAAGTCTGGAAGAATTTCGAGATTTCCTCGCGTATCTTTTCACTTCAAAAGAATGGAGAATTTTTCACGTTGATTCCAAAAAATCAAGATGAGCATTTTATCTCATACCCATACCTACCTACTAGAAAAGTTTAAAAGTTTTTTCTGCAGAAGTTTGAGAAATACCATTTGTTTCTCTCCGTAAAGAATTGAAGCAAAATACACGTTAAAAAACCTCTTTTTCCCGAAAAAATTGATAGCTAACTTTTTTTACCTTGTAACTATTGCGTCATTTATTTGGTACCTAAATCTTCTGTTGGTAGTTTTAAAATTCGTTACCTGGCTTTTTACCATAAATGGTCAGAGCCGTATTTAAGGCCGGGCAACATAGGCAGGCACTGACTAGGGGGCGCAGACTAGGGACAATTGGCCGTTTTTTCAAATAGGTAGTCGAAATAATTGGTCATCATCTTATAGGAAATTTCACGAGCTTTCCAACGGTGCATTGAAAAATGAAATTGCGCTTACCCTTCTCCTCAAATTTGAGGAAATCTGTTGAAAAGTAAGTCATCATCGATGATTATAAAATTTAAAAAAAAGAGAATCTCGAAATTCAAAATACGCAACGTTGAGTATAATTACTTCCTCAAAGTTGAAGTTTTCAAACATTTTCCTCGACTCGAGTCGGGTTGTCTAATTTTTTCCGCTTGTTAGTCGGCGCGAATATCATCGGTATAATTATAGCTCGATTTCTCATTTTTCAACACTTTACCGTTCGCAAATTCATTTATTTTATTTAGAGAAAAACGCAAAAAACTGAATCAATCCAATACAAACCAATTGTGAAACAAAATTGAAAAAAATTCAAATATTTATGCATTTTTGGGAGGAATAAAGTTGCGATGGTTTTTTTTTTTTTTAATGATAAATGATCCTTAGGTAATGTTGTACTTATAAGCCTGCCACTTGGTCAAAATTACTTTGGGCCCTCTTGTCCCACAATTGGTTTTTCAGACCAATTTCGGGACAAGCGCACTTCACGGAAAAAATTCCCTTTACGAACATGCGAAGCTTTGGAAAAAAAAATAAGGCTGAAATGAGGTTGCCAAAAGTTCCAAGTTTATGGTGAGATCACAAAATATCGTATTCGATTGCCTCCTCCTCCTCCTCCTCCTCCTCCTCCTCCTCCTCCTCCTCCTCCTCCTCCTCAAAAATCAAAGGCAAAAAAGCTGTCACAGAATTGGTACTTTACCTGACGCGCAAAAAATACCTATATTGTATTTCCTCATTCAAAATTAAAGTTTTTTCAAAACTCGATTGTTTAGGCCATTTTTTGAAATGGGAAAAATTTTCAAATTCACTAAACGCAAGCTCGAGTGAATAAATGATAAGAAAAAAAAATTTGAGGTCCTTTTGAAGAAAATTTTGATATCCGTTATGATGAGCTCTGCGATCTGCGAAAGTGTTTTCCAAACCTTGTGGCGCCGCTGTCGTACGCGAAAAACTGTGTTATGGTATATACCTATCTATTTATACTTATAATAAGGTACCCTGTGTACAGGTCCGTCGAGAGCCAAAATGGGCCCGGGGCAAAAATTATTTTGGGCCCTCTTCCAAGGGCATTTTTGACCAAAAATTGCGTGATTTTTCCGGCTGTAGGTCAATTGAGTCCCGGAAGAAATTTTCTAAACCGGACACAGGTCAATTGAGTCCCTTGCGTTGAAGGGAATTTTCTTCGAGAGTTCACGATATGTACGAGTTGAGTCCCACATAAGAAATGCACATGCAGTGAGTTTATTGATGGATAATGTAGTGTTTCTAACATTGATAGGTGAGAGATGAATTAGGTATGAAGTTTTAAACCCGTAATTTTCGTTGATATCCAGGAATGAATGAAAAATTTTGAATAGGTAATTTTCTTAAAAAAAAAAAAAAAAAAAAAATTGACAGGAAAGTTTTTAAAAAATATTTTTGCAAGATTTTTTGTAAACTTGTTTTTATTAAAAAATTTCCATCGAATTTTTGGATTTTTTTCAGAAGATTTGAAGTAATAATGACAACGAGAAAACTCTTGAGTAGGTACAAAATTGTTGGGGGATCACACAGTCCATCTCCCAGTGCTATACCCTGAGTAATGCTAAGAGAATGTCAGTAAGGTAGTTGCACCAGTGGTGGACCCTTATAGTGGAAGTGTCTTATAAAAAACATTCTGGTTTAAAAACTAATAACGTTGGCGAAATGGTGAATATACCAAACGATTCCTTGTGTATTCTACTACAAAATGCGCTATAATTTTTTAATTTTACTTCATTTCTTTGAAAATTACGACCATTTTAAGTGAAAAAATAGAAAAGTCCAGTGGTTGGTCAAGATAATCTAGTAGTTGATCACCCAGTAGTTGGTCAATCAGATTATGACAACGGCTCTCAACCATTTAATTTTTAAAAAAATCAATAAGTATTCGGTAAAATTGTCACTCATTAGCCATGAGAAAGAGAAACTATCATTTTTCGTAAATATTTACAAATTTTTTGCATGATCAATCACAAGAACTTTACAAAAATTTCGTAAATCTAGTACTTGATCAAAATGATCAACTACTGGCTAAACACCATTTTTTCCTTCCAGTAGATAGTCACCGCCATATTTGATAGAATTTTGGCAATATTTTTTATTTTAATGAAGAAATGGAATCTCCAAACTCTTCTGATTCAGGTCCAAATGGTTATATTTCAAGTTTTATTAATCTTAATAGTGTAAAATTCATATTTCGACAACACTTCGGCTTAACAAAAATCTTTAGAATTGGCATCATTTTGAAAATTGTTCTAACAAAAAAATTTCAGACGATCGTTATTAATTACTTGAACAGAATTGATTCAAAACTTTCATGTGGTTCTATGCAGAAATGTTCCAGGTTTGCTCTAAAAAAAATTTCTGAAGCTATTTTAAAAATACGCTTAATTATAAACATTTTTCTTCTCAAGTGACCCACCACTGGGTCGTGGCCAACGACTGGTGCAACTACCTTACTTGTATTTTATTCGGGACTCAACTCGTACATGTCTAATTTTGGCTCGGGACGCAATTGACTTGTGTACTCACGTTGCACTAAAAATGTTGCTAAAATGTTGGGACTCAACTCGTACATCTTTTGGATTTTGGGACTCAACTGACCATTTCCCATTTTTCCAACTCGAGCTGGAAAAATTCAATTCGCCCCCCCCCCCCCAGCAAAATCCCGGGCCCGGGGCAAATGCCCCCTCTCGACGGGCCTGCCCGTGTACACTGTACAGTGTGTACCTGCACACCTTGAGCTGCAGCTAGTAGCCCTTTGTCGAAACACGCGATCGACAAAAAAAAAAACCACATACTTATTCACCATACGCGATGCTCTTTACCCTCCTAACTACGGTTTGATGTTGATTTTTGAATATACGAACTAGCGATGCCATAATTTTTAATACACTATACACTTCAGGCTTCTCTTTAATCTAAAGACCCAAGTATTTGAGATTTGAATTCGTTGGACCAATTTTTCAACAAAAAAAAATTGCGAACTTCGTCCTAGGAGTCTTTTCATTTTTTTCAAGACGTATTTCTTGTATACCCATAATTAGTGTTCAAATCTGCGATTGAAATTTTTATGAATTAATTAGAACAAAAATTTAAAATGTTTTTCAAATTGAAATTTTTCGAAAATTGGACAAATACCTATAAGAAAAAATAGGCTGATATGCGCGGAAACAGGCGAATATATACAGGGTGCTCACTCCCTGGGGGGGGGGGGGGATCTATAACTAGTACTCCTCGTAGAGTCAGTTTACGGTGGTTTTACTTCATTCATTCATTCATTCAGTCAGTCAGTCAGTCAGTCGGTCCTTTTCATTCTTTCTTAATTTTATTTCCTTTTTCTACCTTCGGGTATCGGCCGGTTTTGTTTGTTTGTGTTTGTGTTTGTGTTTTTTTTTTTTTTTTTTGTTCATTCATTCCGTTCATTCATTTGTCTATTCGGTATTATTTTATTCGGCTTAGGTGCTTACCATAATAGCTACTACAAACGACAGTTTACCATAGTTAATGATGCGATTCGGAAATCACCTTTCATTGTTTCATCGACGACTCGACGCGAGGCGACAGCGACGGCGACGTGGTAATGGTTGAGACCGGCCGGTTTGGCTCAAGTTCTTCGCTGTCGCTGCGCTGTGCTTACACCTCTACCTATTCTGATAATGTAGCGTAATTGTATCGTATCGTACTTATTATTACCGCAACGGCGGATGCTGCGCGGCCGCGCCGCCTCAGGCCTCACTTAGCAATGGCTACACAAAATTATATTACCTACATATATTCATCAATCAGTCAACCAACCAACAAACCAAAAGAGTATTTTCTAATCTTGGACATATTATAGTATATATTTTATAAGTATGGTTGATATATAGCTACTTATATTATGCATCGCTCCATGCTCAAAATGGCTTCATTTATAATTACGAGTATATCTATCCCTTAAAATTGCGGATGTCACTTTACCTGTAGACGCCTAAAATCGATATGCCAGTACGACTTTGGACACAAATTGAAAAAGAGTTATAATACCTACCTACATATTTAGGGTGGCTCTTGTTTTTGAACTTGAATTTTTTTAAATAAGTCTCTATTATGACAAAATAATTCTCTCAAAATTTTTGCCAAATCGATCAATATACAATATTAACAGGTGCCAGGTGCCATAAACGTCTTGAACGTTTGAAATGACATTAGCGCGTCGCGCTCATGGTGCCCACCACACGTAGAGTCGTTACTCAAGTTTGCAACTCCCAACACATTGTATAATATTTTTTTTAATTCGTTATTTTGAATTAAAGTCTACACGGAGAGAAAAGTTCTGTAAAAACTACATAGATTATTCTGTGTAAAACGTTAGCAAGATTGGAAATCGAGCAGAAATTACAAGGATTTTGTAATTAAAATATAATACTACAGATTTCCAATATTTACCACACTATGTCTAGTAATTATTGGTGGAATAATGAAAAACATTTCGTCATTCAATTCGATAGCATTTTATCATGTAATTAATTACCAATAAACTACTAAACAGTCTGGTAAAAATTGCCAACTGCTGCATTACATTTTATTTCAAAATTCTTGTGAGAAATACAGCATTTGCAAGCACACAAATTCGTCACCTGTTAGGTAAAACCCGCCAAGTCTATCTAACCTGGTTTTTGGAAATGTATCGTAAGGGATGAAAAGTTATTTTTCAGATTTTAGATGTTTTCGATGTCTTTTACCAAAAAAAGAACAACATCTAAAATCCGAAAAATGGCTTTTCACCCCTAGACATATTTCCAAAAACCAGGTTAGATAGACTTGGTGGGGTTTACCTGACAGGTGACGAATTTGTGTGCTTGCAAATGCTGTATTTCTCACAAGAATTTTGAAATAAAATATAATGCAGCTTTTTTCATTTTGAACTTTTCACATTTTCTGAATCTATGAAATTTGTACATTCAGTAAAATGCAACTTCTATCACCCTTTCTTACCCAAAAAATATACACAAGCTGGAAACACCTCTGGTCCCAACAAACACCCAATAAACTCTTTCAACATAAAAAAAAAAAATCATAATACTTTTGGAAAAATCTCTTACACCTATAAATAGACAAGATAAAATTACGAGTAGTATAACACCACTGAGAATTGGTCACACAAAAATCACCCACAGCTACCTCTCTATCAAAAAACTTCAAAACCTCCTTTGCACTGTCTATCTGAAACTCTTTCCAACGGATGTGATTATCTTGTAATTATAAACGCACACACACACACACACACACACACACACACACACACACACACACACCAAAAAAAAACTTGGGCATACAAAAACTAATTGCATTGATGAGGTTGTTCAAAATCTAAATTTTTATTTTTAAACACAAACAAATTTATTATTTCAAACTTGAAATAGTAAAACTAAAAACAAACAAATCGATGAGAAAGCCAATTCAGGGAAATCATAATCAGTATCATACTTGTAGAAAATTTCAAAAAGGTATTAAAATTTTGCAATAAAAAAAATAGTCGGTATTAAAATTTTGCAATAAAAAAATAGTCGAATCTTCATTTAAAACACTAGATACATATTTCCAAATTCGATTCCAAAATTTATATACATATTTTTCAATTTTGCTCAAACCGAATTTATCAAAACGTAATCAAAATAATGTGGTTACAATATCGATGAGAACGTCAGATGAAAAAAAAGGACATATTTCAACATATTCGAAAGTCTGGAAAACATTTCGATCATGTATGATACAATGATGATTAATACCTTTGGCTGTCTCATTTGGTGTAATAAATTCAATTACGCGATTACGAACTTAATATTCACACAGTACAATGGAAAACAAAACAGTCGAGAAAATCAATATTTAAGCAAACCTTTAACGTACTGAAATATTCAAATTTTAAAGAGACATTAAAATTTCACCATAAGAAAAATTCTCAAATAGTGCCTTCTTTCTAAACACTATCTGTCATACAAACAGATAACTTTTATATGACTGTTATCAAAATGTGTTGTACTGTCTGGTGATTTCTGTTAGATTTCACCCATAATGTTTTCTACACCGAAGATGCACAAAATTATCACTTCTCATTTGTGGAATATTTACTGAACAGTCTTGTAATTTATCACACAGCTTACAAGTAATTTCTCCATAACTGTATTAGTAAAAGGAGTTTACCAAAATATGATAAATTTTATTAGTGGGTAGTCTTATCATTTTTTGTAGTGGAAAAATATGGAATTTTTCTACAAAATTTAATAGAAGTTGCTGTTTATTTCATTAGAAATTGTATGAATTTTATTTACAGCGACTATCTGGTGTATTATACCCCTAATTTTGGTAATTTCTACTGAATTTCCAGTTGAATGTACCGTTCATTTGAGAAATATTGCTAAAAACTGTACTGGAAATTTTACAGGGCATTTTTCTCCGTGTACGAGAGTTCATTTCCTATGATTTGGACATTTATTTAGTGTTCCATACTATTTTCAAAAAGACGGTATCGTTTTTGGTCTTGATCTACCGCTGGGTTTTGCGTTGAAATCTTCGATTAATTTTACACTTAACATAGCACAGTCATCGACTTGATAAATTTTTAGAAAATTTCTGTAGTCCTCTCTCCTCGGTAATGTTTACCCAATTATCCATCTACAATTTTAACAATTTTTACCGAAGTAAGGTACAAAGTACATATAATTCCGATGCAATTAAGAAATTCTACTGTCTCGGGGCAAACAAATCTCACATCACAACCCGGAAGTGACCAATATCCTGATGCTTTAGAATCAGAAGCGAACCTCTCGGATAATGGCTGGCGAATGCTGGGATGTACTTTCCCTGCCCCGCGATTTCATAATATGTATTTATTTTTCATCCTCTATTACATTTTTGTAGTTTTTAAATATCGTATCGACTCCCTAGCCCTAGCCCTAGCTCGTCCATTTTGGGTAATGACGTGTGTGTGTGTGTGTGTGTGTGTGTTGAAATTTGCCATTTTGCGAAGTAAGATGCTATTCGGTCATTAAACTATTCAATTCGGTAGGTAGGTAGGTAATCGCAAATTCTCATATTACAGGTTTAGGTGCTTAATATAATACAACGTCAACGTCACCAATCGTCGTTTCATCGATGATTTCTCAGTGATAATGTGGTAGAGGTATCGGAATTGGTAACCAACTCGGTACATGGTTTAGGTCGGTCTCGGTTCCTAACTGCTTATCGCATACGATTGCGGTAGCGGCTGCAGACGCGGACGCGGCGTCTCGCCTAGTGTCGTCTTGTCGCGCTTTTATAGCCGATAAATTTAACTTTATCTCGTAGTGATATTTGACGGAGTTCACGGGAGATGAAAGTTTCGCGTCTCCTTTCGTGTATTCCTTCGTCGCCCTCGCCCCCCCCCCCCCAAATGCAAAAAATTAGTACAACGAGTACGGCGGCACCTATATACCGTGGTTGTGGTCGTCGTAAGCCTATCTAATGTGGTGACAGGACGACTCGACGCCCCTTGACGGGGTAAGGCGCAGGCGATGATATGCCTACCTATAAAATTGATGTTCGGATATGGGTATGGGGTTTGTTGGTCTGTACTATGTAGAGTAAACCTATACCTACTCGTACGTACGAGTAGATAGGTGTAATGTAGGCATATGTAGATGTAGGCGTAGGTCTAGGTACCTACATACATGGGTGCGGGTACCTCCCCATACCATATTCGTGTCGGTGTCGTAGGTACGTATAGTAGAAGGTTTTGGTTTGTCGGCGATGACCAGAGGACAGGCCAAGTCCAGTCCAGTCCAGTCCAGTCCAGTCCAGTCCAGTCCAGTCCAGTTCAGTTCAGTTCAGTTCAGTTCACGGGTATTGGGTTCGCCGATGCTAGGTAACCGATTCCCTATTCCGTGTCTTTTTCCTTTTTCTTTGGGCATTGATAATTTGTCACAGTGCTGCGAGAAGGTCGTGACGTCATCTGTTCTGTTTCGAAGGTTACTCTATTTCACGGTTATTTGTGTTGTTGTCCGATAGTTAAACATAAACAGACTCGCGTTCTTCTGATCTTGTACCGAATTCTCACATCGATTAATAGACAATGCGATGCGATACGTTACGATACGATACGATACGATACGATACGATGCGCGCTATTCTTTGCCAATGAACATAGCAAACGTGATACCAGTTGCAGTTGCCGCGCCGCTTCTCGCAACACGCATAGCGGCCTCTTTTTACCTTCTCCTTTCCTTTCCGCTTCCTCTTATTTCTCCTTCACCTCCTCCACCTCTTCTTCTTCGTTTTCTTTTTTTTTGACAATTTTTTTCGTATATAGGTATATATTTTTTATCGCCTATACGGGGCAACGATGATGTAGTATTTTCTCTTTCTCCGTGTATTTTGCCGCGAGATTTTCCCTCCATACAAGTAGGTACGTAGACTTTTACGTGCACGCACCAAGTACGTAGGTATACCTAGCGCCTACCTCGTTACATACATACGTCGTATACTTGGGTATTAGTACCTATATCTGAAACTGCGTAGGTAGGTAGATAAGTAGGTAGGCTGGGTAGGCATTATGTTTGGAATCTCAGATCTCAGTCTGTTAGGCTACGTCTACTCTTTTTTCTGGCGTGTTTCGCACTCGAGCATCTATTTGGGTTGAGTTGTTTTTTTTTATACTCGTATGTCGAGTAATTTGCTTTCATCGTTTGTACCTAAATGAAACTCGCAAAGCCGCGCGTTGGAAATATCATCTTTAGTAGAAAAATAATATGCCTACGATTGTTAGGACTTCGCTAATCATTCTCGTGTCCAAGGCTCCGAAAGTATAGCTATGCAAAGCCGTAATGTAGTTGTACGAATAAGAGCGATACGACAGGTTATTACATTCATAAACAATGATACCTACAGAAACAGGTACACTACACATATAAGAGTATGTACTCGTACACGATACGTTACACGTTGGTACTCGCGCGTGTGCGCGCGCGCGTTCGTATGTGTATATTTGTTTCTAGATGACTGACTATCTGTCTGTTTGTCCACTCCTCTGTCCACCCGTCTGTCTGTCTGTCTGTCTGTCTATGTGTCTGGTCTGACTGAATGACTGACTGACTTTGCATCCAAGTATGGATACGCCGAAAGCGACGGACGTACCTACAGAGAGCTGCTATCCTCTACCCTGTGCCCGGTGCTTACGAGATATATACCTGCTCCCAAGTGCGAGTCCGAAAACGATTGCAATAATTTCAGACATGCGGTTCTTCGATACATACTCGTACTCGTACTCGTACTCGTACTACCTACTACCTACCTATACTGTACTACTCTATATGTATTGTAGGTATGTATCTGCTGTCCGAGTACACGAGCTGATTTTTAATTAGAGGCGTACAAGCGCATATGCTAGGGCTACTGGGCTAGGCTAGGTACCGACCGACATCTTTCGTGGTCGCGTCGCGTCCAGTCCGTATTCGACTCATGTTGCTACGTTAGCGTTACTATTCGTCAATTTTGTTAGATTGAGCGAAGGTATTGTGCCCGAACGAGGCGAGGGCGAAGAGTTTTGCAAAAAAAAATACATTCGACCGTTGAAATTTCATCATACCCTCCTCCTCCTCCTCCTCCTCCTCTTCTTCCTTCTGCGTCATCAATGGTGAACGGGGTTCAGCCCTTCCCCCCCCCCTCCCCCTCCTCCTAGGAGCCGTTTTAAATATGTCGTTAAATTGGTACGGCAGCCAGCACTACATCAAGCATTGGGGATGACGAGCTCTCGCCACTCGCTCATCGCTATATTGTGCCGTATGATGGCGATGTCGGATTTCGGGTTTCGGGTTTTCGCAAAATGACGCGACTCTATTTGTAAACTTATCTATACGTATACCGACGCGACGTAGTATACAAATTGATCTAGGTAATACATAGGTATTAGGTACTGCAGAATAGGTGGTGTTCGTCCAAGTAGGTGTAATTACGAGTAGTAAGTATATCGTCTATCGGTATGTTTGCTTTGTTCGTGCTATACCGACTACCTACGAGCTACGACTACTCGTACGTACCTACTGCCTATATTGGCCGCGCCGCAAAAAGGACACACTGATGAGCCGCACAATCGCCATCCGACGACGCTGACACGGGCATTTCTTCCATTTATGGCGACGCGGAGCGGCGGGTTACGCGATTTTAGAATGCGGAAAATGACTCGGGTATCCAGCTAACCGGCCAGTGCGGCGGTGGCGGTGGCGGTGGCGGCGACGCGGCATTCTATAAGTTGGTTAGCAATTATCAAATACCTAATACCTTGGTTTCTGGCCGCACTGCGCACTGCAGCGCCGACTAAACGTGCATGGTGTGATGCGGCGAGGAGAGGTGATTTTGCATCTGTATTCTATCTTGTGTCCAAGAAATTCAACTTATCGTACCTAGGTCCTATACCATAACCATACCATACCATACCATACCATACGCCATACTATACTATACTGCTATAACGCGGCTACATCTATACAGTGTGTGCGAATTGGGTTGCGACGAACAGTAAGTTTAAAGGTTGTACTCGTAGTAGCCGTAGCTGTAGCTGTAGCAGTGGGTTACATTTGAGACAGTAGCTAGGTGCAGGTGCAGGTGCAGGTGAAGGTGAAGGTGTAAATACCTACAAATATTCGTACTTTAGTAAGAGATAGCTCTGTATCACAGAGTCAGGGGTATCTATCTATCTACTGATACAGCTAATAGGAAGTTGATAAGATTTCACATGCGGTGCGACGCGGATGCGAACTGAAAAACGCAGTATGATACGATGCGGCGCGACACGACAGCGACTTGTAAGTCATGATTTCGATATAGATGATGCGATGCGATGGTCTTTAATTTCACACCATATTTGTGAGCATCAGTCGTGCGTGACAGCGAAGTAAACATATTGAAATCATTTTTAACAATACGCGTAGTCGCATAGCGTAGCTGGCTATGGCTGTCGCTGCGCTTTACGAGTATGGCGGTATACCCGGTGCCGAGTACCGAGTACCGAGTACCAAGCTGTACATGTGCAACTACCAGTGCGCGTATGTACGTACGAACAATATAATATGTATATTCGTACGAGTACCTCTGTACTTAAGCGGTATATAACAGCCGAAAAAAAAAAGAAAAAAAAAAGAGTTGCCGTCTGTACTTAAAACGTGCAGTTTTCGTCGAATACGAACACGTATCAAGTATCTGATGCTTTCGTTAGTTACGTTCGCTTCACGTCGAGTAGGTTATATAGTTTCTTACGTTAGTTAGCGTAACTCGTATATCTAACCTAATGCAGTTGAGTCTCCTCTGCGCGCCTTGCCTCGCCTGGTACGTGGCGCGGCGCGGCTTCGATTCATTTGTCAAAGTGGCTGCCTATATGTGTAGACAGAAAGGCGCTTCACGGCGGCTTTCGCTAATGCGGCCCGGTCCGGCGTGGCGTGGCGTGGTGTGGTGCGGTGCAGTGCAGCGTATTAGCTGTTTCATTTTGAAAATCTTGGTCTTACGTACGAGCAGTAGGAGTAGTGGAGTAGGTACGTAGACGTACGTAGTTAGTTACGTAGCGTAGCGTAGTTAGCTGGAAGATGTATCGCACCGCACCGCACCGCACCGCACCGCACCACACCACACGGCACACTCGCCCTATCGCGCTGCTTCGTTCGCAAATACGCATCATACTGCCTGCTGTTGGAAGGGTTCGAGTATGTCGTACGGTCGTACGGTCGTACGGTCGTACGGTCGTACGGTGTAGCAATAGCAATAGCAATAGCATAGCGACGCGAAGAAAGGCGAAGCGTCGTAGCCGCGCCGCCGGTCGGTCAGCGTCGTCAGCCTCATTCATCACGACTGCGACTCGACTCACGGGCACGACTAAAAACGACGACTAAACAGAAACACTTCTTCGCTTTCCTCGTGACAAAATTTCCAACGGTTGCAATCGCATGCCGCCGCTACGGCACTTTTGAAAACTCACGTATTTCTTCCGCTCCGCCCCGTCCGTCGTTTCAGTATCATCTTCAAATGCGAGTACGTAGGTACTGGCAGGTAAGCACCTATATTTAGCCCGTACCAAGTGAAGCGAGATGAGATGAATACACTTCGCGTCGCGTCTCAGGATCTTACCCATCGAAAAATTATTTGTTGTAAGTAGTTGGCTCATGGCTGTATACCTGCATTAAGGACTAGCGTAGTCCTTAGTTTGGAAATTTTTTCTTTTTCGGGACCAAGCGTTAATTAGTGACACACTACGAGAAAGCACACGAGTCTTTGTTGGACATTCGCCCGCGGATGTTACGCGGCGCTTCGAACTCGTTACACGCCAAACCTGAGTCGCTCTCCGTATTTTAGCTGATTTTTCAAAATCAGTTGTTATTGTTGAGTTTGATTTCCGTTTTTTTTTTTTTTTGTTGGTATTTTCTAATACATTTATGTATATCTACGTATGTATCCCCAAAATTTGTCCGCACGCGATAACTACCTATCATACTAATGGATAGAATTAGTTCGAATTTTAATGACAGGTCAGGCACCACGTAGAATACAACCCTAATGATTTTGGGTAATAACTATACGCATTATTTGGCAAGAAATGGTCGGAATTCCCTCTAAACAACTACCACCCTGCTGCCTGCTCGCGATTAATTATGTACTAATTGTGCCGGGTAGTTATGTAATGTACGCGACACTGCTCAGCTATACGTCCCTAACGGTTGGCGGTGCGGTGCGGTGCGGTGTCGGATGGGCTTCAGTGTTCAGCTACACCACACCGGCACCGGGCCGCGGTGTCAAGTTGAAAGCCACACCACTCGATACCGATACCGATATGATACGAGTGGTTCTATCTGTACGACGAGGCCGTGGGTACGAGTACTCTAATCCTAGTCTATGTAGTTCCGAGAAGTCGATGTTACAGCGCTGGTGCTTTTTCCTTTTTCGCGTTTCGCCGCGGTACGTGGTACGTGGTAGTACTTGTACGACAAAAGGTCGCACTCACATCGTTCTCACAAAAATACTAGTTTCAACGCGGTGCTTACGATAGCAGCACTCGTCGCCGCGCGCCGTGGCCGTGGTTTTGGTATGGGGGGGGGGGTGCGGGTGCTAGGCCGCTACCCTGGGTTAGACTAGGCCAGACTGAACTACATAGTTGGCATTAGGCAACCCTCGCTGCACACAAACATTCACATACAAATTACGACACATCTCAGCAGAGGCGTAGCATAATGATTTTTCGAGGGGGGGGGGGGGGATATGCCTTCAAAATGCCAACTTTTCAATTTTTTTCAGTTAATGTACGTATTTCTGAATTTGCCAACTTTTCGACTTTTTTAAAATCTCCGAGGGGGGGGGGGACGTCCCCTAACCCCCTGGTCGATACGCCCCTGCTGATCACAGTTTACTGAGTTTACACATCGCACGCGCCTATTTACCACATGTCGGATGTGGGCAACGGCGCGCACGTGTTAAGAGCTACCAGGCATTAGGCGATAGAGGGTACAGAAAGGGCTAATCGTCCAAACGAATGATGGTGTCTCGCCTGTCGCCACTGTGTCTACGCTATACACACGGTTGCCTAAAATACCGCGTGACTGGCGAAATTTCATAACTAATAAGTACATACCGTGACGATATCTGGTCGATGCCGAGTTCATTTACTTTGAGTAAGTACGACCTCGATCGTGGGTAGATCTAGTGGCAGATACGGCTCGGTGTCGCATGTCGGTGAAGACAAACCAAATATTTATTATAGGAGACTTGCACACGGCACTACGCTGCAGTGCCAATAAACAGTAAACAGTTAAACACCTCCCTTCGATAGGTCATCTTACTGACAAGACAAACCAAAAAATGTATCTACTCTCTACCGCATCTGCCATGTACCATGGTGTGTGTCAACTGTTTATAAGCGTACAGATGATGAGGATGGTGGCGATGGTAGACGGTGGTTTACGATATGTTTATAGACTATACAGAGACGAATTGGTAGGGGGTATTCAAACGTCTCATCTCTTTCCCCAATATTTTTGAAAATTTTTGAAATTTTGCCGGCTAAACCGTGTGTTAAAACCACGACAAAATGAAATGTACCTATTTTTTTACCGCGAGAGCTGGTCAGTCACTAGTGGGTACTCGCCTATCCATCCACGTATGCACCCTTATTTAGGTAGGCCTACTTGAATTGTATTCCATTTACTCGTACTTACGTTACGTTACGTTACGTTACGTTACGTTACGTTACGTTGCGTTGCGGATCTGTTGTTCTCGCTCGTCCGTCTCGTCTGACGTGAGTCATCTCTCGGTTCTTACGCTGCACCTTTGTACTCGTAGGACGTGCTACCGTTTGGTGTCGTTATGCCTAATACTTGCGTTAGTTCCTTTCCTGACGAACTGACGCAACCACTCGTACTCGTGTTTTTCAATGAATACTTACGCACGCAGGTCGCAGTCGTCGGTATCTAGGTAGTCGTAGTTTTACCTATTGATAATTGATATACGTACGTACATAGATGGTAGATACATACAGAACTAACGTAAGTAAGCATTCATCCACTTACTTACTGGATGGATGCGTTATGCATACGCGTACTCTGCGTTTACATATTAGGTACATATATGTATATCGTGTGTGCGTATATGTACATACGAATACGAGCGAGTGCACCTTCATGTACCCACTTACGTTAGTTACTCGACTCGTTGTGTCGAGTGTCGTGTTTGAGTCTCGTCTCTGTTACGTCAAGTCACGTCGAATCAGATCGGGTCCGGGTCGTGTCGTTTTGAAATGAATTTGATCAACGACAAACGACGAAACGACAACGAAGGCCGCGGCGGCGGCGGTGCAGCGCGGCGCACGATAAACGACGCGACGCGGTGCGGTGCGGTGCGGAATTTGAGCGGCGCGGATCGGGGGGTTCGGGAGTGCAGCGGTAGGCGAGCGCGGCCAGGCGGAGGAAAGACAAGAACATTCTAGCGTCGAGGGTGTATAATTAAGGGGAAAAGTAAAATGAACTACCGCCATTTAGCTTATATTTAAAAAAAAAAAAAACGCGCAGGAATTTTTTTATCGATTCGCTTTTTTTTTGCTCTCTTTCTTTCTCCGTCTCTTTGTTTAACAAGTCGTTGCCGGCATGGCAATAAGCAGGTAGAAGGCGCGGTGCGGGGCCTTTCACTGGGAGCGAGGCGCGGCGAAGCGCATCCCCGCCGGCCAGGCACGCTACGCTATCTCCTAAGCTGCAACTTCTTAGCAAACTTTTTTCTCTCTCACCCTCTCCCTCTCGAGCTCTTTTTTCCCTTTTTTCCTTTTTTTTTTTTTTTTTTTTTTTTTTTTTTTTTAAATCAACTCTCATCTGCTCATCTGTTAATTGTTTCGTTTTTTAAGCCGCGCGAGGACTGTGCTCGGCCCGAAGGTGGAATTCTCGCAAGCGCCGCGCCGCCGTAAAAATGCTCTCTCCGACCAAAGTTCGCGCGCGCGATTTCGCCAACGTATTTTTAGCATCGCAGTCGTTCGCGGTCGTTCGTAATTACGTTAATTAATTCGATAAATAGCGCGTCGAGTCGCGTTACGTAGTGTCGCGCGTCTCGTCTGCTTGGTGTACGCGCGTGAATCTTTAATTTCGAAATCGAATCTCTGGTCCGCGTCCGCGTCCGCCGCGAAATCCGTTCTTTTTTTATTGGTCTGTACCTACACGAATCTCGTATCAGTATTTTACGTTTACGCCGAATTGCTCCTGCCAAGTATCTACAAAATATGGGTACTCGGTTGTCTACTATCTAGATATCTACCATTCACCTATCTGAAATTAGGATAATTGTGCCGTGCCGTGTCGTGTCGTGCCATACTGTATCGCATAGTTTTTCATCGAGCGTCGTCTCGTTTTATTTGAATTTTTTTTCAATCTATCAACGACGACGACGATATCGCATGTGTAGATAGATACGATACGTACACTGTACAATATGTACATTTATGTACGAAAATATGTGTACCCATCATCATCATCATCATCATCATCATCTTCATCTTCATCATCTTCATCATATTCATCATCATCATCACCACCAGCACCAGCAACAGCAGTAGCGGTCTATGTTTAGGTAGGTTCGTATCAAAACACTGGAGATGTAATGCCAATTGCAGTAAAGTGTAGTGCAGTGCGGTGCGGTGAAGTGAAGTAAAGTAAAGTAAAGTAAAGTGAAGCGAAAATTCCAAATTCGCGTATTTTCATCTGATGTCTACCTTGAGTAGGACTCATTTCACCTATCGCCCTACGTAGGTACCGATCAACCGACCGACCGCGACCTACCAACCCAACTAACGTTTGGTATCGTATTCTTGGTGTCTGCGTGCGATAATACATCGATATAGGTTTAAATGTACCTATCTGCAGATTGCTGCTGCATTCGGACTGCCATCCTTACCTAATTCAAGTGCCAGTGCCAAAGCTATAGTGCTAGGTAGTGCTTATCCTACTAAACTAATGAGAACGACCAACGACCGAGTCAAGGCGCTAAATGGTGGCTAATGGTAATCGCTGTATCGCTTCCAAGAATACCAATATACCTACCAACCGCTTACCCACTAATAGAGGAACTCGTTAGAATCAACTCGAATCGAATTTGAATTTCAACTTGAACGCTGCAAATATGAAGTAAGCGCTACTTAGGTACGTTAGTACTTAGTACTTACATGTTACTCGTAGTTTGTAGTTACCTACTGCGCGTATTTTACGTACGTATATACGAGTATGTGCGTACCATTACGTGTGGCTGATCTACATATCTGTATAGATGGGTATTGAGAGGTACAGGGTGTTCCTGGACCAGTGCACCGCCTTCGAACCTATGATGCGTCTACCCAAACTACGCAAGTGTATGCATGTTTGCCGACCCTGACATTTGAAGGGGCAAAGTTATACACTCGTGATCGTGATCGTGATCGTGATGGTAATTGTAATTTCTTCAGTACGTCATAACTTTGCAAGTAATATGTAGATAGACAAAATTTGCTTGAGGTTTTTTTTGTAGAACTTTTCAAGTCCTACAAAATCAGTTATATTCAGGTTTTGCCTAGCTCCAAAATTGAAAGAGCTACAATGATGTGAAAATTTGTACGGCCAATAACTCCTTCAACTTTCAAGTTAGGCAAAATTTGTAAGAGTAATTTTTTCTTCATTTTTTGGTGTTCTACAAAATGAGCTACGAATGTTTTGCCTAACTCGAAAATTGAAGGAACTGCAACATTCGAAAAATGAAGGAACTGCAACATTCGAAAAATGAAAATAAGGGCAATTTCCATCAAATTTGAGTAAAATTTGAAGGAAATTGCCCTTCTTTTCATTTTTCGAATGTTGCAGAAAAGTTCTACGAAAAAACCTCAAGCAAATTTTGTCTATCTACATATTACTTGCAAACTTATGACGTACTGAAGAAATTACCATTACCATCACGATCACGATCACGAGTGTATAACTTTGCCCCTTCAAATGTCAGGGTCGGCAAACATGCATACACTTGCGTAGTTTGGGTAGACGCATCGTAGGTTCGAAGGCGGTGCACTGGTCCAGGAACACCCGGTATATTAGGTACTATAGGAACTTGTACGATTTCGCCTCGCTGCGCTGGTATTTGCTGATGCAGCGTGGAAAATACCTATGTATCTGGATATCTACATTTTAAAATTTACACACACACCCATACATACCCGAGTATTATGTAACGTATACCTACGCGTAGGCGTAATATAAATTCTTACAAGCTACAATACTACAATTGCCTTTCGCCCTATCTACCTTGTAGTCGGCTCTCGTTACGAAATTCTAGGTATTGTTAGTTGTTACTAACTACTCGATGAACGACGGTTGCCTGTTGGACAGGGTATACATTACATACGCACGATAGTAGAGGGTGGTTGAGAATGGTTCCATCATTAAAATAGTCGATGGCTCTATCGAGATCGAGTTTGAAAATGGGCAAATACCGGTACTACAGTCTTCTAGTAGACGCAGGATTTGCTCAAACTGCTTTTGGTCATTTGGAAACGACATTTTCCATTCCCATGCAAGTCGCAAATTAGGGAATAAACTCGCCGAATGTCCCGAAGGCTAGTCGCGCTGTAGTACATGTAACGTATTTTGATTTTCACTCGTGTAATAACGACTCGAGTTGGTTTTGGTTTTTCATTTCCAGAGATGAGAGAGCTATAGGTTCCCAGAAGGGGAAAACCGCACAGTAGCGTGAAACTACATCCGTTATAGGCTATAACTACAAAACAAAAAATCACCCCACTACTCTTTCCTGTCACTGAAATATTTGTTTCGTCGTCTGCTGTAAAATTTGAAAAACGTGACTCGAGTGGTCCTGGAACTCGCCGCTTTATGTACCTATGGACAGACCCGTCGAGAAGAGGACATGTGGCGCATGGGCACTTTGCTTGCCACCGGGCCCGAATTGAATTTTTTCACTTCGGGTTGGGAAAAATCACATAGTTTTTGGTCAAAAATATGTAGGTATAATGCCTTTGAAAAGCGGTCCACCAAAATTATTTTTGCGCTGAGCCCGCTTTGGCTCTCGACTGCCCTGCCTACGAGGCTTTGGCAGTAGGTATGTGCCACATTTGGCGGTCGGTGACTCCTAATAATGGATGTTTTACTACTATTGTTGCGAAATGTACATACTCGCCTCTAGCGCTTTTTGCCAAAATACTCGAGTACGTAACGTGACGTTGAGAAAAAATCTTGCCCGTATGGATGGCATTTGGAACTTGCACAATCAATAATTATTAGTAATGCCGATTTTTCGACTTCACCGTACATAGGTATACGGAGTATGTACGAGTATAATGTAGCGGCAAAGAGTCGCCAAATAGGTACGTAGACGCACCTTGTATACCCATACGTAATTACGAGATAGACATTAGTATCAGTATGGCCATCGCCATCGCCATCGCCATCGCCATCGCCATCGCCATCGCCGCATTGTCGCAAAAAGGAAACCGACCAACACACGCCGCGCCGCGTCGCGCGTTAGTTGCAGTTTGGTCGCTCGTCTATTTTTTAGAGCACGTTTCGCAATTCGCATTCGCTGACGCTTACAGTAGCGCAGCGGTGACGAGGTGAGGTACCATATCGTAGTATCTACGTAACACTCGTGCTCGTGCTGGTATATACGTACGTAGTGTCTGGCTGGCGCCAGCCTTCTTACTTATATTACTCGATGCGAATGCCACTGAGCGACTATACTCGTACGTAATACATTATGTACTCGTATGTAGCCGTTGTACGTACTACGTACTTGGACACATTAGATACTCGTAGTATTGTACGTCTACGTACGTACGTATATTACCTCTAACCTCTAACGTAGCTAAGTACATCTACGAGTCGTATTTTTGTATTCGATACAGAATGGCGTATAGGTATAAGTATGTAAATCGCCAAAATTTGAAGTCACTTTGAACGGCGCGGCGCGGCAATCGCGCGTTTGTTCGGTTTGTTTAGAAACTGTGTATGCGGTATGGATGCGCACTGCGTACCTATACCCCCTACGACACGCGACTCTACGAGTTTACCATAGCCCCGTACGTACTCGTAGGTACGGTACGTAGTAGATATTCGTCTTGGTAGGTTCTACAGCTACTTCGTTTCTGTGCGAATCGCGATTGGTTATTCGTGGCGGAAAATTGCAATTCCTTTGCCTATGCCTGGGCCCAGAATTAGTCAGCGGACGTGACACCGTCGCTCGTATTCTACGCACCCATGTGTCGCGTATACCATCGACTCGCGTCGGGTGCATCTTTTTGTTCTAGGTACGCGTGGCGTGTACGTGTAGGGTATCGATAGTTCGATATCTGCCTGTACATATTATACTCGAAAGGTATTGAAAAGACCGTCGACCGTACAACTATACGAAATAAGATGGGGAAAAAAACGACGTCGAAGCCGCGAGTGGAAAACAAAAAAAATAAAAAATAAAATAAAATAAAATAACAAAAAAAAAAAGGACGTGGTAAATAGGTAGGTGTATACGTTCTACTGTATAGGTACCTATAAAAAAAAAGAAGAAGAAGAAGTAGTAGACGAAGAAGGAAAAAACGTGGTTTTAGTAAGCGCCGTTTCTTTTGCGCCAAGTCCTCGCTCTCTCCTCTTCGCCGCGCGACAATTGCAAGTCCAAGAAGACGATAGACGAAGGAAAAGGCGAAAGCGAAGACGTAGACGGAGACGCAAAGATGGGGAGAAGACGATGAGGACGACGGTGGATGGGTGGTTGGTGGTGGTCGCAAGGACGAGGGTGGAGGTGAAAAAAAGGGCCGCAGAAAACTCGCAGCATTTTATTTCATTCCAAGTTCTTATTCAATACTTCCATATCGTAACGCTCGCCCTCGTCTTCACCCTCGCCGTCGCCGTCGCCGTCGCCGTCGTTGCACGCCGCACCGCGCCGCGCCGCGTCTCGTCGCGTCACGTCGCACCGCGCTACACCCCGCCGCCGCCGGCTCCCTCCGGCAGTTTTTCTTTCCATTTGTCGGCTGCCTCTTGGAGATTTCTTTTTGTCTTGCATGTACGTTACGTATGTACACGTATACTCGTATCTTCACGTATGTGAGGTAGGATTTTTTCCCGCAGTTTTCCATAGTCATCGACGGCGAACGGTTTATAAGCGTTACAATCGTATTTCTGCGCCGCGCCGCATCGAAGCAGTGTGTGTCTTAGCTAAAATCGTCCGTTGCGCGCCCTGCCGTGCCGTGCCGTGCCGCGTCCGGTCGCGTATTGTGCGGTCGTCGTTCGCGTCCCCGTCCGCGTCCGGCCTTTGACGAGCTACGTAATTTCACGCTGTAGCGGTCGCCGCTTTCGGCGAATAAAAAGCGATCCGACGAGTTTGTAAACGTAACGCGACGTGTCGTAAAGTGTGGTGTGGTGAGGTGAGGTGCAGTAATCGTCGACCAAAAACGAAAGCGAAACAAGAAGAGGAGGAGGAGGAAGAAGAAGAAGAAGAAGAAGAAGAAGAAGAAAAATGGAAGGAACAAAAATGATCGTCGAGTGCTAAGCTGCCGAGTTGGAGTTGCACCGAGCAAGATTTCGTCGAGTGCTCGAATCTGTCAGTCACACCTGACATGGCGGAAAAACAAGGCGAGACGATGCCTCGGACGCTGTCCTAGATTTTCGCATCGTGATGTACGACGCACAGGGCAGCAGCAGCAGCGGCGGCGGCGGCGATGGCGAAACGTGCGACTGCGAGCGAATCATCGGTATTCGGGCCGTTGGATTTTTCGAAATGGAAGAATTTTGAAAACTCGGCGGTGGTTGCGTTGCGCTTTGCTGCATACTTGGCTAGTAGACCGTATAGCGCTAGCGGGTCGTATCGGTATACGACTCTGCCGTCTATCTACTATATCCGTAGACTCGTAACAGTCGTAACAAGCTGAAAAACAATTCGCACTTGTACCAATACCAACGTGCTCGTAACGATAACTCGTACTTACGTAGGCACAGACACACTCGTATTCGATCAAAAATACCGACAGCGACATCGACATCGACATCGACACAGAATTAACGGGGGCACGAAAAAAAAAATGAGAAACGAGGCGTACGTCGTCGCCGCTACCTATCGTCGCTACCTGCCAAACACTATAATGTGCAAGATAGGAAGCTACCCGAGTACGTAATACCCCTAAACAGTGGAATACGGATACGGGTACAATCCATACGCGAGCTGATCCGAGAGGAGAGGAGAGGAGAAGAGAAGAGAAGCGCAGCCAGCATCCGGCAGCCGGCTTGTAGGTATTAGGTATTAATGCGCGACGGCTACGAGGTCGTCTCGTCGCGTCGGTCAAATTTCCGTTGACATTCGATGACTAGCGGCAGCGGCATCGAAGCGAATATCGAGAACAGCGCCGATTCTGTATCGCCGCCAGATTCGCCGAATGATTTTCACCACCATCACCACCCTAATCACCACCACCATCATCCGTCCCTTCATCACCCCCACCACCAACACCAACAACAACAACAACATCACAATCACCATCATCAACAACAACAACAGCAGCAACCGCACCAGCAGTTACAGCAGCAGCAGCAGCAGCAACAACTACAACAACAAATGAAAAACGACGTTGGCGGCGGCGGCGGCGGCGGCGGCGGTGCTCTCCAATCATACAAGTATAAAGACTATCAGGCGGTAGCGGCTGCTGGAAATTACGAAAGCAACGACGAAACGCTTAAGATATCGTCCAAGGGCGGCGGTGGCGGCGGCATGGTGTTGAGCGGATCGCCGGCCGAACTTTATTACAAGCAGTTGATCGCGGCCAACGTGGCTGTGTTTGGAAAAGCCGCCAAAATCGGTTTCAACGCCAACCTATATCCGTCGACGACTGCGGCTGCTGCTGCGGCCGCGGCCGCCGCTGCCGCCGTCGCCGTCGCCTCTTCTTCGTCGTCGTCGCCTTCGCCGTCCGGCAGAGAAGATAGACGAGGGCCCGGCGGCGGCACTACCCTTTCGATGGCATCGCCATCGGCCGAAGATGAAACCGGCTCCGTTTCCTCGTGCAACGACGATTCTAATCAAATTGCGAACGATCATTTGATGCAGGTAAAAATGTAAATTCCAAGCCGGCAAAAAGATGCGACGCCACGTAATGGTTTAAAAAAATTTAAAATAGCTCGTCGATAGATACGCCATGTACCTAGTGCCAAAAGATGGAAAAAATGTAGGAATTATATATATATATTTGCCCGTTTAGCCATTTTTCATATATATTTGTCCAATTTACGAAAAATGTCAAAATGGAAAAAAATTTCTTGACTCTGTTCTAATTAATTTATAAAAATTTCAATCGCAGATTCGATCTAATATACAAGAAATACGCATGGGAAAAAATAATGAGACTCTTAGGATGAAGTTTGCGGAAAAAAATTGCAAAATTGGCCTAACTAATTCAAATTTAAAATTGGTCTTAAGATTAAATATAAGCCTGCAGTGTACTAAAAATGTTGGTATCAATAACTTTTCTGTCCGTCAATAAAATACTGAAAAATTATGAGTCAAATTTGAAGTCGTGTATATCTAGTTTCGACATATTTCCGTACATCTCGGCCAGTGTTTGTGATTCTACACACTGTGCATTGATTATAGAGCCCGCGTTCATCCCTGTGACTTGATTTCTAAAGGTTGCGCGAAGTTTGTGAAACCCTGCAGTCGAGGTGGCTGAGAATGGCTGACTTGTAATGTAGAAATAACCCGTATGCGCCAAACCATGGCCGAGATGTACGGTGGCTGACTTGTAATGTAAGAATATCCCGCAAAGTGGCCGACATGTCTGGAAACCTATACCTATATATATATATATATATATATATATATATATATATATATATATATTTTTTAGGGAAAAAAATCCAAAATAGGTAGGTAGGTAGGTACATATATTCGAGTTTTAAGATCGCAGATAACTGTGGTTGCAATCGAGATTACATTGCGAATGAATACCTACATACGAGTGTTTAGCCCAAACTGGCAGACCTTACACGCCAAAGCTCGGATGTTTTACGAAATTAGGTACCTATACCTAGTACCTACAGCCTACAAATATGCATAATAATTATTATAAATCGTATACTTTTCGAAAAGAATTAATCATTAGTTCGTCGGTGGGCGGGAGGTAAAAAGAACCTCTATTCCACCGGGGGGGGGGGGGGGGTCTAGAATTTCTCAAATCTAGGTATAGGTATGTAGGTACACTCGTACCGCCCGCCCCATCACCATCACAACAACCTTTACAAATCGTAACATACCTTTACGTACTTATATGTACTACTCGTATGTACTATACATACGATGTATAATTATTGTGCATTGTACAATGGTACAATGTAAGACGTGTAGGCGTAGGCGAAGGCGAAGGCGTGTAATTGCGCCTGCTACGAACGAGATCTGCAAATTTATTAACGTCATTTCTGGTCGGCTCGACCCGTCGCGTCGCGCAAGTTAATGGGAGCGGTGCGGCGTGGCGGAGTCTCGAGAATACGAGTAAACGAGTAATATAACGCGGCGATTCTAGCTATTTTTCTTTCATTTTCTGTTTTCTCGAATCTCGTTTCCTTTTTAGCTGATTTTTGAGTGATACGAGAAAGTAAAAACTAATTTTCGCATCGAACCTTCGTAAAGTTTTTGTCGTCGGGTTTCGGAGGGAGATAGGGTATTTGGGGGGGGGGGGGGGGGTGGGGGGGAATGACACCGTCCACCTCCACGTCGTATCCCTTGGGTAATGCTGAGAGACTACGAATACTTGTATACTTTTTTAATCAGGACGCAACTCGTATTTGTCTAATTTCGGTTTGCACTAAAAATGTTGCTAAAATGTTGGGACTCACCTCGCACATCTTTTGGATTTTGGGACGCAAAACTGACCATTTCCCACAACGAATATCGGAGGAAATTTACCATTTTTTTTTAGAGTACACTTAAATTGTTGTATCGCTTTGTCACTTGCATCGCGTTGGTTGCTAAAATATATGTATACTTACCTACGGTCACCGGTTTGGTTTTGAAATTGCAGAAATCGGCGGCATTCGTATGGTCTTCGGAGCAGACGCATCATGGACATAGTAGTTCGGGTGTGAACAGTGCCGGCAATAAGTGCGGTAACGCCGCTCTAACGGTTTCCAATAGTGGCGGCGGAGGCGGCGGCGGCGGCGGCGGCGGCGGCAGCGGCGGCGGAGTTGGTGCCGCTGGTGGACAGCCGCAAGGTTTGGTCCACCACTGGATGTCCGTAATGGCGGAGCATATGAATAATGCCGCTTCCACTCCTCATCATCATCATCATCACGATCCGGTGCACTATATGTGGAACGGAGTGGACGTAAGTTTGTCAAGTTTTCTTTTCTTTTATTTTATTTTCTTTTCTCAATCTTTGCATTGTTCTTCCGTAAGTCAGAGTACGTAGTGGCTAGTCGAATGGCAGCTGCTGCTATAGGTATGCGATATGCCCCGAGCGCAGGCCGCACGCACGTGATTTTTGCCCCCATTAGGCGAGGTTCTACGCTTCGTAGCCATAGCATATTGTCGCCATGTAAAATTTACGTAGTTCTAGACTTGCGATAAAATCCTAACCGTTTGTTAGAGAGGTTCCAATTCTCGTTATATAACGATCAATGTATGAATTCGCTAAATCGTTGATTTTGTCTTCGGGTTTTTAATAAGAGGCTAGCTAGCTAGGTAGGTAGGTAGGTAGATAGATAATTTGGTGTCTGTCTGTCTGGTCTCTTTCATTTTAACGTGGTGTAACGTGCCACTTCACGTCGGGTCGCGATCGCGTTCTATCGCATCCTACTAACGTAAGCGCAAAACGAAAAACAAAAGCGTAAAACAAAGCGAAAAAAAAGGGGAAAAAAATAAAAAGATTACCTAGTAAAAAATACGTTGAACCAGCGACATCGCGGCCGTGTCGCAAATATTATGCCACCGTATAAATATCTAGCGTTTTTTTTTTCCTCTCATTTTTAAATGGAAATCGTTTACGGAGCAATGAGAACGACCAAGGCAGCGCATTTGAATACTAATATTAGCCCTCCTCATAAGCCAAGTTAATCCCATCCTTTACGTAAAAGCAGCATAAGACAAAAAACTAGTACCCCGAGCCCAGTGCGTGAAAAAAAAAGAAGAAAAAACTCTCATGCACCCATCCACAGCTGGATAGCAGCTATTAAGATAAAAACACACATCACGTAAAAAAAAAAATCCTTCTATTACGGCGGATAAAAGCGTCATTTGCATAGCTAACCCCTCTCGAGGAAGAAAAAAAGAAAGAAAAAAAGAAAGAAGAAGAGAAAGACGATGGATGATGAAAAAAAAAAAAAAAAAAAGGCTCGGGCTCGGGCTCGGGCTCGTCGTAGAGGTTCTCATACGAGTGTAGGTAGGACGCGAAGTACGTATACGTTATAGTATCTACACCGCTGACTAGGGTAGGGTAGGGTAGGGTAAGGTTAATGTTAATGTTAATGTGGGTAAGGAAGGTACGTACCTGTACCTGTACGACGTTGTCGACTTCTAAAAACACTGCGCCGTACACCCTTACACCCTTACACCGTGTACACAAAGCGCAGCAAAACAAAACAAAACAAAACAACGAAACAAAAAAGAAAAAACCGAATAAACAAAGCATCCCTTAGATTTGCATACCTGCTTTGGGATGTAAAAAACCGCACCTGAGTCCTTATACACATTAGCCGTGTGTAAAAAAAAAATAATAAAAAAAAAATAAATAAATAAATAAATAAATAAATAAATAAAAGACGAAGACGAAGGGGGGAAAACAAAATCATCATTATTCTACACCAAACAACGGGGTAATGAGGCATCTTCATTGAAAAAAGGTGCAGCAGAATAATAATGAAAATAATAATAAGCGCAAGAAGGAAAAGAATAGGTAGGATTTCGTATTCAAATTTTATTTGATAATGTACGTGACTGGACTCGGTTTTAGAAACTATTGAGAAGAATTCGCGGTGTACGAGTAGGTATAGAAATGGAAAAAAGTACTCGTGTGACCGAGCCGACCCGTACGATCACTTACTACGTACGTAGTACGTACTCGATAACAGCGAAGGGAGGGGCAAGACGTAATAATACGTTTGCTTCACAGTACCGTGCCGTGCCGTGCCGTGCCGTGCCGTGTCCGATAGGTCTTCTTAAACTTATCCTCGAAGATGGAGAGATAAAATTAATCAAACTTCTAAAAAAAAATTAATACGGTAAATAAAAAATAAAAATGAAAAAAAATTGAAAAATAAGGTGCGCGGAGTAAGGTACCTATACGTAGTTGGTCGAGAAAGAGAAGAAATTTGGATTCCTACGTATAATCAGGGTAGAAGGGTACCAATTCGCAAGCTACCACCGAGCCTGCAGTATAGTAGCCTCTGCCTCTACTCATTAGCACTGGCAACAATTAAGTATTAGAAGTAACAAAGCGTCAAGCATCGCGATTGTCACCCTACATTGGAGGTGGACACTGTTTGACGAAGACGAAGAAATAAAAAGTACGCGGCCGAGAAGTAATTTTTACGAAGTATTTTCCCTGTACTCGTACACGGATGTTTGTCGTCTTGGCCTGAACCTGAGCCTGAGCCTGAGCCTGAGTCTGAGTCTGAGCTTCAGTAATAGCGTTAGCCTTATCGTTAGCCTCATAGTCTGTGCTCGACAATCGCGACTGCTGCGCGAGTTTGGTACATACGTACATATCTATGCATACTCGTAGGTACTTTCGTCACTTGAGTATAGGTAGATCGCAACCTCTATTCTGCTCTGCCCTGCCCTGCCCTGCCCTGCCTTGCCCAGGCTGGTTATACGAGTAGGCCCTATTCTTCGAGACGTGTCAATCGAATGAAAGCGAATCTTCAAGATGCTGCCCGTAATCGTACTCGTATGTTTTTACCATCATTAACCGCCGTGCCGCCCCTTCGACCCTAAGAAGGCTAATTTCACTTTTCAACGGCGAGGTTTTTTTTATTTATTAAGTATATTTTTTTTGTTGTTTTTTTCCTTGTTGGTTCGCTCTTTTTTATGCGTACTTGCTGGCTGGGTGTGGTGTGGTGTAGCTGTAGCCTAACCATTACTCAGTGGGGTAGAGTACTCGTATTTACGTAGTAGATACTACCTAACTACTGGTACATATGCATACCTAGGTAGGTGCTAGGGGTATACGTAGAAGGTACAGGTATTCGTAAGTTCGTGTACGCTACGCCGCACCAAGCCCGAGGGTTTGGTCGGGTTAATTGTTCTAAATATAATTTGCATACGGTACGTTCTTATTCGTACAAGCTACGAGTACCTACCTAATTCGTATGGCGCGGCGCAAAGCAAGGGTGAAAAGATGATTCGTGTTTTCGCATATTAAATACGGCTTCCTTTTATTAGGTACCCGCGAGTACAAGTACGAGTACCATTAACCAGTTGCAGTTGCCAGTGATTCGTTTGCCCGAACGTGATTTTTTGTTTCTTTTTCTTTTTGTTTTTGTTTTGTTTTGCTTTGCTTTGTTTCATTTTTTTTATTCTTTCTTTAAACGCTGCGAGTACGGTTTTGTCCGTTAGCCGTAGGTTGAGCTTTTTTTTTCACACATTTTTTTTTTCCATCAATTTTTCACGCGCATAGGTACGGGATATGGGACGATTAGGTAATACTCCCAGTAGGTACCATAACTCGTACCAGTATCTAACGTACCCGATTCGAATACATTCGAATACATTTAAGCACTCGTAGTTAGTTAGCTGATAGGTAGACACAGGTGCGAATGCGGTGTGCCTGTCTGTGTCAATGCCTACATCTTGTCCTACTCGAGTTTGGTAGGTAACTGCCAACTGGTAAGAATGCAGATCGCGCATATTTTTCGCTAGCCTACGGCCAGGCGGACCACCAGGCCCGTCGAGAGCTAAGAGCGAGCCCGGTGCAAAAAAAAATTATTTTGGGTTCTCTTCCAAGGGCGTTTTTTGCCAAAAATTATGCGATGCGATTTTTCCATTTTGAGCTGAAAAAAGCTCAATTCGAGCCTCTTAGCAAAACTCCGAGCCCGGGGCATAAATATCCCCTTTGCCCTCCTCTCGACGGGCCTGAGCCTAGCTATTGTGTTAAGCAGTTTACATTTTTACGAAAACCAATCGTTTTAAAGCCGATGTCGAATTTCCACCCGCTTTCCACTGTAACCACTTGTAAGTAGGTAAGTAACGAGTAACAATCGACGACATGACAACGACGTGTTATTGACAAATAGGCCCAAGTATAATTACTTACGTACGGTACGTACGTACGTATATGGATGCGGCAACGAAGCGAATTCGCTTGTTTCGTTTCTTACCTACGCTGCCTAAGTGTCTACCTACGTACTACTGATCTAGTGATCTGATACGTACTAGGTAGGTATCTTTTATTTTTACTTTTCGCTTTCTTCTCGACGACGCGACGCGAAGATCGCGCCACGCTACTTCTGCCTAAATTCCTACAAGTCTATAATTATCACTATCATCGTCGTCGTCGTCGTCATCATCATCATCATCATCATCATCATCATCATCGTCGTGTTCATCTTTAGTTCACATTACTATCGTATCGTCAGTAGGTAGATACGCGTCGCGTACGATTATTTACGGCGAGGCAAGGTACAATCAAGGCGAGTTGAGGGTGAATCGGTGGTAGTGGGTCGGCCGGTCTACTATCCCGCAGCCGCGGATTAGCTACCTAACCTATGCGTGCGGTGCCGGTGCGGTGCGCTTTCTACTCTTCATTTGGGTATTACTTATAGGGTCGGTGGTCGGTCTCGCTCTCGCAGGCGTTGTATTGTACTGTAGGAATTTTTTTTTTTTTTTTTTTTTTTTTTTTTTTTTGGGGGTACTCGTACTTTCTTTCAGGTCCCATACTTACCATCAGTTGGCTACTTTTCATTTCATTTCATTGTACCTACGTAGTAGATACCCGAACAGATTGTTGAAACGACCTCGACCTACTAAATTTTCTATCAATCTAATTGCAACGCTCGTCAGCTTTTTGTTCCCACGGCTCGGGCTCGGGGCTCGGAGCTTGGCAATCGGCACTGGGGTAGTCGCCGTAGCCGTAGCAGTAGCATTTGGTCAGAATTTGGATTGGTACCTACTTTTGGTGGGAATGGGAACATTTAGTATACTAGAAAGCTGTTGAAATGGCTGCTGCGGCTTCAGTCGTAGAATTCGTAGATACACGTATGGTGACTATCACTGTTAGCAGTGCCAGACTGCGAGACGAGCAAGAGTTTATTTAAGCATGCGTAGCGACAGCGAGTCTTCTCAACTGGTTGTCCTGGTCCTGGCCCCCTACAATAGTAGTTATAAAGTCGGTGGTGTCGCTTTGATTTTCTAATCGTGGGTGCTGAAATTTTCCCTCACTCCGAGTTACAAATATGCTGAAAAGAATCTCAAAAAACGTGGGTGCTCGCCAGTGCTCGGCGCATAAATATTTAGCTGCGTGAAAGCTGAAGGCATAGGCGTAGATGGACGAGGCATGGCATTAGTACGACTATGACATCACGCACATTTACCCCCAAGAAAGTGGGTGTGTAGTGCGAATTAAGCGAGTATGTACTACATTTTTTAGGTAGGTATATACCTGCTCGCGGATGCGAGTGTCGCGTATCGCGTATCGCGTATCGCATAAGTGTAATTATGTACCTACGGACGTATTGTCGACTTGTCGACTGTCGTCGTATTCCGTATACGTATGTATTATGATGCATTATCGAAAGACCCAAGCGACTATATCGTACACAGTCTATAACTACGTGCGGTGTATGTGCACGAATAGTATTCAACCCCCTGCGCAGCGCACCGTCGTAACAACAACCGCCGCCACCGCCGCCGCCGCGTCGCGCTGCGCTGCGCCGCGCTTCTTCTGATTTATTACAAAACTCACCCCATTTTTTTCCATACCAGGCTTATTATTGATTTTTTTCCCTCTTTTTTTTTTGCCTTTCTTTTCTTCTTTCCGACGTCCCTTCTTTTTTTTTTCACTCTTTTTTTTCGCCGCTATTTTATTACTTTTTACCCTCGAGCGTTTCATCTTTTTGGTGAAAGTGACGAGGGACGAGGATGCGGGTGGAGAAGCAGGCGCTAGGCGAGGCAGCGCGTGGTGGCTGCTCTTACCAATCGCAATGTTAAATTTTCTAGTGTGTAGATACACGCATGCATACAGCATTCGATAGGTACGCATTTCCAAGTGTGTAATCAAGCGTCAACTTTTCGTTTCAGAATGTCTTAACAAAATGTCTAAAAATCATCCGAAAACTCGATTCATCTTGCAATTTCCAAACGAATTTTATAGAAAAATTTTGAAATAAGGTTCTTCGAACATAGATACTATTGATATTATCCGTTTCAGAATGTACGACATAACGCGTCTAAAAGTTATTATCCTTTTTTTTAGAAAATTTACGTTCATTTCAGCGTATGACTGACAAATATTGTCTAAAAGTGATACAATTTTTTTTGTGAAAAATTTCAAATTTTAGAATGTCTGACAAAGTACATAGCTAAAAGTCTTTCATCCAACACCAACATTTAACCCGATGTAGCCTAACCCTATTTTGTCACGCAATTTCATTCCAGAATTTGATTTCCGAATTTTGTCCCGTTTTTTTCGAGTTCATCGTATGTACCTGCTATGCTAAATAACTCGTTAGAAGATTTATTTTCACAACTTGGAAGCCACTTTTTTCCCCATAAAGTACATCATTTTTAGATGTCTTTGTCTAACGGTAAAGTGACTTCTTTTTTGGTAAAGTGGCTTTCGTTGTACCGAAGTCACTTTACCAACTTTTGCCAGTCTACTCAACTATATATAGGTGCCATGCCGCAAGGATGCTGGGAATGTGGTTATTTTGGTGTGATGCCTTTTCACCCCTTAGGTGTACAAAAATATACTTAGAATACTTGGTGGTACCATATCAGGTTGACGTTTTTTGATACTCCTTCTCCTCCTCCCCCCCCCCCCCCCCGGAGCTTCCCTTCAGCATCTGATGGTTCCATTCCATGTTTTGAGGCAGATATTAAAATACCCACACCGCGACTTTGTTAACTTACAAATTATTGTAATGTAATCGACGAATTTGGTTATTTGCCCACCAGCCTGAAGACGAGACGCAGGTCTTGAAAAGTGCTTCCCTCGAATAAAGTTAGTTTTGAGTGGTATTCCATTCGCTTCTTTTTTTGGCATCGTGTGAAACATCCTTGTGAAAAAGTGCTGAGATTTGATTTGGAAATTTTGTTAGACACCCTGTAGGATCTTTTACAGCGACGTAGCCATACATCCTGCAATTCTACTTCTTCTCACTGTACGTAAGCCTGTCTGTCGTCTATTCATTCCCCGTGTAATACGAAATGAATTGGCCGAACAAATTGGGAGAAAAGAAAAAAATTTAATAAAAATTTTCGCAATATTTTTCTCACCAGTCTCTTTGTTGAAAAACATTTTTCGGTCGAGTTGTTTTGTGTGTGAACGAGTTTTTCGAGTCTGGTGCTAGCGCCTTAAAATTTGGGGATGCCCATTTTTGCATCCATTTTTCGAAAATTTACAACAAAAAAAAAAAAACTTGAAAATATGTGCGAGGTGGTGGGTGAAAAACATTTTAAACGTGTTTTTTTACCGCTCTAAATAATTTTGTTTAAAAATGCCTACCCTGCTTATCTCCCTTGTATGAGTGAGCGAGTGAGTGGATGGATGAGTGGGTGATTGGTTGAGAAGGGTAGGTGGGTGGGTGGGTGAGAGTAAAAAAAGTTACATAAGAGTAGAGTACACAGGATGTAGAGTGTAGGGGATGTCGCGGTATGAGCCGAGGCGGCGTATGACTATGACATTATGAAGGGTGTCTGGTCTGGATGATGACCTTGTTTTCCCGCGCTCGCACCCGCACCCGCAATGCTGGCATCAGTCACGAAGAGCTGCTCGTTGCTCGCTGCTCGCGTTTCTATAGCAACCGACTAGACACGAGTCCGCTAACTCTCTTCGCATCTTCGTCGCGCTTACGCGTGTTTTTTTTCGCTTTTTCGTTTTTTCGCCGTTTTTTTTCCTTCGCTCGTTCGCTCTTTTGCCTTCTTTCTTTCTTTCTTTGTTTCTCTCTCTTTTTTTAATATCGTCTTTTTTTCTTCTTTTTTTCGTTCTCCTTACATATTTGTACTCGTACTTGGCGTTTCGAGTCTTATTCGACTTGCCGATGCCGATGCCGATGCCGCCGACACCCGGAGACGTTAAAACTGAAAACTAAAAACTAAACAAGAACGTCGTGCATGCCGCGCCGCGCTGCAAAAAAAGATGTGCGGTGCGTGTGCTGCTTTGCTTCGCTTCGCCTTGCTCGACCTCGACGCAGCGCGGCACTCAGCTCAGAGGCCTTCGGGCTTAGGCTGAGCGCTCAGGGTGACTAACTGTAAGAAATTTTCAAACCACCCTTTTTTTTATTCCATTTCGTTTCACTTTTGTCTGCGTGCGCGCGTTTTTTAGTCATTTTTTTTTTCTTTCTCGTTTTTTTCTCCCCACCTCCACCCCCATCTCACTCACCCCATCCCCAACGACGATGCCTTCTCCTCCCCCTTGCCTTACTTCTCGTCTTCTCGATTCTCGCGAACACGAACATACCGACTCTCGACGCGACGCGAAGCGGCGCTCGATTTATTCGATGTTGTTTTTTTTTTGTGTTTTTTTGTTTTTTTTGCTTCGTTTCTCCCGCACCTTTTCCCATCGTATCGTCAAGTTTGTGTCGGCGATTCGTTGCAAAAATTTTATTCGCTTTCGATATTCCCGACACGACACGACACGACACGACACGACACGACACGACACGACACGACACGACGAGAAAAGCAACGTGTTCTGTCACCGCCTCACCGGCATTGTATCTTGTTTCTTGTTTCTTATGGATTTTCGTCGATAATTTCTCGCGATTTTACCAATTTTTGCCACACATTAAAAAATGGAAATGTTTTTACAAATTTGACGACTCGGATAAATTGTCAGAATTTTTGAAAGTTGAAAATTTTTTGAATTTTTTGGATAACACTTATAATAGCTATTCCTTACAAAAACCAAAATGACAAATTTATCAACTTTTTTTATCAAATTTCTCTGCGATTTTGTAGGCTGTATAGTGTTTTTGCTCGAATTCATCGACTATGGCTCAAGCCCCAATGCGATACGCTGGTTACCGCGCTTACTTCACGTAGCCTGTAGGCATGCTAAACAGTAGGCGACATCGTGAGCGTGACAGTGTGTACTCGTATAGCCGTTTGAGCGTACTGTACTGTCCAAGTGTCTACCTATTTCTATACCTACCAAAATACCTATTACCTAATCACCTGCCTATCTAACGTAAAGTGTAAATGAACGTAGGTACTTCGTCTATAGCCGTAGCGTATTATCTTAGTGTTGCTAGCTAAATACCTACCCTACATTACGGGAATCGGTCGAGAGAGTAGCGAGCGACGAATAGATGAGTAAAATATTTTTGGAAAAATAAATGTATTCAGCACGTGTCCGTTGTGTTCGATGTCAAGATCTGGTCCTCCACGAAGAGGTTTATGGCTTATTTCCTGACCCAATCGCGGCTTTGTAGCGAGCTACCTATCTTCTGTCAATTTGCGTGTTGAGACGGTGCCGGGGTGAACTGAAAGCTGAAAGCTGAGCGTGAGCATCGCGTAGGATTAGAGCTACGCGAATACTACCGCATCAAGACCAACGCCGAGTCGCTGACGCTAACACACTAAGTCACTAACCATCGCCTTACTAATTTTATTGTTTTATATGTTTCAGCAGTGTTCCGGATCGCACGCCGTCAAGGATAATGAATACAACTGGTCGCGCCAATCCATCATGAAACAAGGCTACGAAGTGAGTATCTACTACCTACCTGTTCTGTCCTGTCTGTTCCTATTCCTAGTATGTATATGTATCTACTATGCTCTACGTCCGTCGCGTCGCGCTGTGGCAGAGTGTGGCTGTACCCGTGTCCTTCCAAACTGCGAGTGCTTAGATTCGTAAATGCGTATTACATCAACGAGGCGACGACGTCATATTATTATGAGGTCGTTAGCGATAATAGCCTTTGTTGGCTAAAAATTTCTAAAAACAGATTTACCTTTTACCTACGCGTACGCCTCTAAACCAAGTACCTACCTAATGTTACGTAAGATAGGTACCTATGCTAGGTACTCGGGTACAGAGGCGCGACAATCAGGGGGTGTGGGTGGGTGGGAGTGTGTCTCATCCTCCAAGCGGCAGAAATTTTTGGGAAAAGTTGAGAAAATGCGAATTCCATCAGTTCCCGACGTTGCTGCTCGGGTAGGTACTACTTGGAAATAGACACGCGCCGCGTCGCGCCAACAGCGTAATTGTATGATAATGATATTATGTATTTTGCATTGTTGGTCGTTGTACATTTGTATTACAGTACGCTATGCGCTATGCGCTATGCGAAACCTCCAACGAAATATGTATCTATTTTGAAAAATGTCACCAACTACGGAGAATTTCGCACTTTTTAAAATTTCACTCTTAAAGTTTTTTGAAATTTCGAAAGTAACTTCTTTTTTAATATAGGTAGGTATAAAATTTGAATAAAAAATAGGTTATACCTACCTACGACGAAAACATTTTCAAATTTGTCCATTATTCGATGTTTTCGAAATATACTACTAGGTGGGTCTACCTGATTGTTCGAATGAAAATGCGTTCAATTATTTTCTTTCTTTCGTTTCAGGCCAAAATGAACCACAGCTCGGATCAACAAAATCAAAAAGGTGGGTACCTATCTAATTTATCGATCGCCTCGGTGTCATGTCGCCTATCGCGACGCTAGATGCGATAACGCCTTTTTTACTCTTTATATTCGGTTGCCTAATTCCGATGAAATTTTGCATTGTAGGTGGTGGCGGCGGCGGCGGCGGCGGCGGCGGTAGTATGGACGATAATCCCATGTCGGCCGGATCGGTAGCTACACCATCGCCGCTATACAACGGCGGTGGCTCGGTACCAGCGCCTAGGTCGTTGAGCAGCGGCGGCAGCAGTTCGACGTCTCCGCCGATCGGAACTCCGGCTTCCGGTTCGCACATGTTGATCGTGCCTCATCCGATAAACGCGACCAAAATTACCGACGCTCATCACGTAGTCACTCAAAATACTTCCGGACGCAAATACCAGTGCAAAATGTGCCCTTCGGTAAGTCCAAGTTTACCTTTACCTACTATATACCCACACCCCACTACTCGCTTCGTTTTCGACTAGCTACCCTCACCTCAACCATACTTTCACCCCTCCTCCCGCGGCCCACACCCTTCTCGCCGCCTGTTTGTCTGCAATTTTATATGTAAATAGGTATGTGGGTACTTGACCATATTACTATATTAGGTATACCGTACCGTACGTCTACTATTAAAGATGTGTAGTGTTAGCAACACCAGCGGATTAAAAAAGAACATTTAGGATGAATAAGGATCACGATTACCGATGGACAGATCAGGGCTGTGCTAACCATGAAACTGAAAAATCACTTGAACGCCAAAAAAAAACCAAAAAAAAAAAAAAAACACACGCATCGCTATAATTATCACTAAACCCAATTTTCAGCAAAAATCACTAGAATGAAAAGTAAAATCTCCAAAAATGTCCGAAAAATCACTGAAATCATAAACTCTATAATATATTCTTTAAAAATCACCAAAATCACTAATAGCTCCTAAATACCCAAAGTAATTTTTTTTTGTTCTTTTCACAATTTTCAATTTTTAACGAAGGAAAATATTTTAAAAATTACTAAAAGCACTGAAAAAAGATGGGGAAGCTTCCCTCCCAATATTTGAAAATTTTCTGTTTGAGTTGAAAAATTTTGGTTTCAGGCAGAATTTTTAAAAATTTGAAGAAAAAAAAGTCAAACGAAAAAAAAATGGAAGTTTGAATTTTTGAAAACGAGTTGGAAATTTAAAGATTTTGCCCCTCCAATATTCCGACTTCAGTTTGGGCCTGGAAATGCTCTCTTTTTGGAAAGGATTGCGTTTCCTCAGAACGAGCATTTCTATGTACGACTTGGCAGTAAAATGGTGCGAAAAGTTTGCGTCGTGGCGCGGCGCGGCGCGGCGCATCGCGTCGGCGAAAAGCAACAGGCAACAGGTGGAATAGCGTCGAATTAAATTGGTCGCTTATTTCCGGGTTCATTCGCCTTTAACTTGGTCCGTCTTACGCGTATAGATACGATTCTTATCGCAGGTATAGCGTATTTATGCGTCGAATCGGCATACGAGTATGTAGACGAACGGCGAGAAGCCGACTCGATCAAAAGAGATCATTTAGTTTTTGGTTAAATCTGGCGAAAATTAATGCCATCGAGTCGATCGAGCGGGAGCATAATATCACGTGCTTTACCTTTGCTATCCACGTGCGTACCTCTACATGCGTTGCGCTATATAGCTATGGCCACTTTAACGTATAAAAAACTAACAACGCGTACTCGTCTTCCTTTTTTTTTCCTCTTGCCAAAATTTCGTAGCTTTCTTTCCGCGTTGAACGAAATTCTCAGAAATGGGAGGGTGGGTAGATAGGTAAGATAGGCACTACTTATATTATTTTGAATAGCCGTTAGGCGTAGCATTGTTTGCGAGGTTCGTTTACCTCGCAGTCGTCAATTTTATCATCTTTATCAGCTACATTCTATACCGTGTACCATACGATACGAGAGGATACCAGAGACCAGACCACATACCGGGGTGTTGACAACAAATCTTTTGTAAAAGAAGACGCGATTGTCTGGATGAAAAGCGATGCTAAAAGATACCAATACCAAATAGCCGATACTCAATACCCGTATTATGGAAGCGTGCTGGCTGCTTAGCTCTGCGCTGTGTAAAGTCACGTAAGGCGAACGAACGCGAACGCAAAGGCGATTGTAAAATTTAAATGAAGGCGCAGGCATGGCATTGATGCGACGCGAGACGGACATCAGACAATCGATTTCCTTTTTTCGTCGCAAGTGCTATTTGACGCTAGTTCTCTGGGCTAGTGCCTTTTATTGTTTATACTAGGAGTAGGTATGGCTTAGGTTAGGTATATTATTTGAAATCTTTTTGTTCCCGCTTTTCTATATCTATATACAACTTGGAATAAGTAGAATGTCAGAATGTCGTCTTCTGTCTTCATCTCGTTTCCTCTGCCCATCTATCTGCCTGTCCGTCTGTATGTATTTCTGTTTATTTGTTTCCTTTCCTTTATTGGCATTTAGCGGCGTTCCTCTGGTACCTGATTTTCAGATACTTATTATTATTCGTCGTTGTTTTGTCCTTTTGTCTTCTCGTTTTACGTATTTTCTTCTCTATTCACCGAGCTCCCGCCCCCACCCTCTATTTTTCATCGTTGAATTAGGCGGATAATTTCCATATCGACAGTTTCTTTGGCGCAGATCGCATTCGCTGTCTCCATACCTAACTTATTCCTTTGCTTCTTGCCTACGTAATGTAAGGTAAACGTAAACACTATTCAATTTGGTATGTTGCGGAAGGCGGCATGTCGTCTTACCCTAGCGCCGGGCTGCATTGCATCGCGTTCGCGCTCCTCCGTCGGCATTTCGACGACTGTCCGCGTTTGTGAGCTGCCTTGTGCAGTTGTGCCCAACTGCCCAAGCCCCAACTACATACAATATAATAAGGCTACCTGCCACAAACTTTCAATTTTACCCTCCTCCTTTGCTCGCGTCGCGTAGTAGATATAGGTCTCTACCTACAACTTACAAATATGCTGTATAAATGTACAGCGATGGATGGGCATAAGTATGTAGGTAACTATGTAGTAGGAAGGAAATTACGCGTGCTCGTAGGCTCGTACCTACAATACCTATGTATACCTACTTCTAATACGGCATACCCGCTTAAAATCGCCATTACCCTAGCGTTAGCGTCTAGCGATACGATACTGAAAGAAAGCGCGCGAGCAATTTGAAAACAACAATAAATTACGTTGTCTATACTGGACTGTTATCGCTCGATATGAAGAAAACATAACATAACAAAACTTTACAAAACAAAACATAAAACAACTTTAAATGAAAGAAAGGAAATCAAAAGAAGAGAAAAAAGAAAAGAAAAGAAAAGAACTGAATAGAAATGGAATGAAATAAAATTGAACGAAAACACGAGACGAGACCAGATGAGATGTGATGTGATGAGATACTACCAACAAAGCCATATCAGCCAACGACAAAAAAAAAGGGAAAAACAAATAATGAAAAATGCGTGGCTTTTGTGTTATACATTAAACGTCATCGCTAATTATAATCGCTTCTTATTAGGTACTAGGTTAGGTATGTGGTTAGGTACTCGTATAAAACTGTGGAAGAAGAAGAAGAAGAAGAAGAAGAAGAAGAAGAAGAATAAATGGAAAAGGACGCGATGAAAGTAAGGTATTTGGATAAAACGTCGAATGTCGAATCGAATGGATGGAATACCCTGTAGCAGATAGTTAGATGGTTACTGGTTATGTGGTTAGTTATAGCTAGTTATGGCTCGGATCTGACTTTGTATCGCTAGGCTAAAAAAATGCAAATGCAAAAGCAAAAATATTGCTAGAAAAATAGTAAATTATGGAGATTGAAGCGCATGTAGAGCTGAACTGAGAACAGCCAGACCACCAATACCCGCTACTCCCACCAGCCCGCGAACCCAGTCCAGTAGCCAGTAGGTAGTGTCTAGAAGTCTAGTCTGACTGTCATTGTCATTGTCACCGCTTGGCTGTCGTGTCGTCTATCTCTGTTACTTACTAAACGCCTAAATGGAACCAGGCGCAATTATTATTACCTACTAGCTAGGTTAAGCTTGAGCGTAAAGTGAGGCCAAGACTAGACTGATGTGAGACTGAAGCTGAAACTAAACTAACATAAATAAAGACCAAAGTGAAAGACTGAGATACACGATCATCTGTACCTAGATCTACATACAGTGTACACCTACACCATCTCAGCATCTCGACTCTCCTGTGCAGTCGAGTCGAGTCCGGAGTCCGGAGTCCGGAGTCCAACTTCAATTTATTACACAGACAACACTCGTCATATTCCTTTACTAATTACTTGGATACTTGCAATTTTCTTTACTTCACTAGCCTCGCAGTCGCAGTTACCGAGTACCTTATCATCAGTTACCATACCTATAAACTACACCAACACCTATGTAGTAGACATAGACATTACTTAATATCTGGTACCTATACCTATAATATTATGCGCTGTACGAAAACGAATAGGAATACAAAACGAATCTATCATGGTACAACAACAGCACCCCAAAAACACATGCAAGTTCCCCTACTACAGAAGGCTCCCTACTACATATTTGCTTTTTTAGGTATACTTCAGTGTTTTTTTTTTTTTGTGTTTTTTTTTTTTTGTTGGTTATGATTGTGTTGGTGTGGGGTGGCGCGTATCAACATTCTACTATCGATAGCGTTATATAACACGTGTGATGGTAATCGTGTGGTTGGTGTTCGTATGTCTGCCTTAACACATAATTATGTGAATATGTGGTATGGGTGTGTGCGTGTGTAGACCACAGTCATGGTAGTGGTCGACTAGTCGACTAATCGAGTATCGATATCGAATATACCTACATTTTTTTGTATTTGTATTCGTTCCATTGTCAAGTGTCTACCGATGCCGACGTTGCGTTCACCTTGCACCTTCACCGCCGTTCACATCGTGTTCACCACTGTACGTCCGCGCCTCACCTCTCGTCTATTTCTATTTCTATGTAGATTGTAGCCGTAGCTAGCTATAGCAATAGCACTGTTCAGTGTACTGTACCCGTACCCGTACTCGTACTCGTCGTATCCCACCACCTCACTACTACACTACTACAACGACGACGGCGTCTGCCGCTGCGTCGCTACCGCTACCACTTCCACTACCACCACCACCACCGCCACCACCGCCACCACCACTACATCTACCTCCATCGCGACCACGAGTATGAAATCGTGTTCGTGTTTCTTTCTTGTTTCGTTACGTGTTTAGCTTCGTGCTTTAGTTTAGTTTATTGTTTAGTTTAGTGCGTCTGTCTCGCTCGGTATCGGTGTATGGAAGCCGGACTTGTGGGCCCGACGATCGACCAACTACCAGCTCGTTTTTTACCTCCGCTGTTTTAATTATTATTTTTCTTCATTTTTCGTCGTTTTCGTTTTTGTACGCGAATTTTTTATACGATTTTAATTTGGATAACGCAAAAATTGGCTACCTACCGACGATAAAACCTCTCTACACGCCTTTTCACGCCGTCTGGTACACGAGTAACGAGTAAATACGTAAATATCTACGAAGCCAAACCAAACCAAATCGTATCAAAGCGACTCGAATAAATTATTGTACGTATATTTCACGCGGTAAACTGTACCTACACAGCTAGATAGGCAGCAACGTAGGTGAATCGTAAAGGTGTTGCGCGTGTCATATCTTATCGTATCGTGTCGTGTGCTCGTGTCCTGTCGTCTCGTAGCGGTAGCGTAACTTGACGTAACAAGTAGATACTTACTACCTACTTACTTACTCGTTTCGGAGTTTCGGCGTGCACAATACGTAAGTACGTAAGTAGGTACTCGTACCCGGCAACCTTACGTTAGCTACAAATAAATGTCGCATCTCGGGCAATTGTTGATTTGTTATAGTACGCGACGATCGTCGATAGTAAAATAATATCGGTATCGCCGAGGATACGATAGACGCGTTTTTTTTGTTACTTCAGTTCGTTTTCTTCGTGTTTCGATAATATCGCATCGCGTCGGCAGAAGCGGATGATCGATTGGTCGATTAATCGGCGAGAATTAGTAGTCGGCAACTCGGCTCGACTCGACTCGACTACACTACATAGGTGTGGTGCGGTGCGGAGCGGATCGGAGCGGAGCGACGTTGCTCTTGGTTGCGTGTGCGTGTGCGTGTGCACATTTATATTATACGATAGGCTATAATATACTGATACTCGTACATACACCACAAGCAGCCGTATTATGTGTATGTGAGACTGTACGCGTCGTGTAGCGTAGATGCACGTGTGCGAGTGCGGGTTCTTTGTGTTGACGCGTGCGTGCGTGCGTTCGCTGTGTGGTGTTGCGTCGTGTACTGTGTCATAGCCATAGCTAGAGCCAGAACCAGAGTCATAGCGCCGTAGCCACAGCCACAGCCACAGCCATAGCCGTACCTTCGAAGGTGTCTACGTCTAGCTCGAGTTGGCGGCGCGTAAATGTGCCGCAGCAGCGTCGGGACGACGACGAGTAAAAAAAAAACTTTGGTTATCGCGGGTCGCCGGCGTCGTCGACGTCGTCGCAGTTTCACCCGCAGCATCGTCGCAGCGGTGGCTGCGAATTCCTATCTGTTCGCCGACGACAAGAAACCACAGTCTGCCGCCTGTTTCAAGCTGGCCATCACCACCACCACCACGATGATGTAAACCGATGAAAAGTGCCACTGTCAGCAGCAGAACGCGCAAGTCCACCCCAACGGTAACGAGAACCAGAACCAGCACCAGCGTACAGTTTGGAAAACCAACGCAGCGACGACCGCTGAAAAAGCAAAAACTAGAATCTACTCGATCGTAGACGTCGCGTCGACGAGTAGCGAGTTATCGAGTATCGAGTACCGAGCGGGTGAAAGAAAAAAGGCAGGCACGGTGGCGGGCCTACGATTAGATGATTACCGAGTGGGTCGCATCGATAACCCGCACTACAATTCGGCCGGCCTGAATTTGGGCCTGGGGCCGGGCGCCGACTGCGACGGCATGAACGGCGGCGGTTCGGCGGCTGTGCCCAATGGCTATCTGAAAGAGCGTCAAGACGATAATAAAAGCTGTTACAGTAACCATTCGTCGCCTCATACTCCGGATGATTTGTCTTCGTCCCATTCCAATAAGGTATGTACCCGGCGCAGTGCAACTCTGCAACTACCTATACCTACAAAATAATATACTACCGCTACGTCTACGTTTCGTAAATGTACGTACCTAACCTATCCGCTCGCTGTGGGTAGGTACCTGTTGCATTCGCAATTCGCATCGTAAAAGCAAATTCCGACGTACACGTACTCGTACTACGACGTCACAGTCTCGCGGATCCTGTATAGTATAGTATAGTATAGTATAGTATAGTATAGTATAGTATAGTATAGTAGGTATACCGAGGTCGTGTCATTAACACCCCGCACCTCCCTTCCTCCTGAGGGGACCCCGAGTCATGCTTGCCGCGCCGCCCGAGCAAAGGCCCGGGCGCTCCGAGATTTCGAGGGTAGCGCGATTTATTTCTTCAACAACTCAAAAACCCTTAGCAAACACGTGGGTGGATGTTTGAGACTTGTGCGAAGATTTACTTTTTCACCATCTGCAACCTCGCTTGTTTTTCAAAGTTCCAGCACTAAACGATCAAATGTTGCGAAAGCGAAAGCCCAAAATGTAAACGATGGCCTCTGGCTGTAACGCTGCACCGCGCCCCGCCGCATTCTTACGTTGCGTTGGCTCGAGAGGCGTCAATCATCGCACTGACACGACGACCCTGCGAAAGCGAACGTGCACCTACCTGTGCTTATGTCGCGTAAAAATGTAGGGACGCTTGTACCTCTTCGTATACGACTAAATACCCAGCCGACCTTTTTGTCTACCTGTACCTACCTAGTACCTGCCTACTCGATAGTATGCAATAATTGGCTCTACTGTGAGAGTACCTATACATTTGGGTATTGAGGATGAAGGGCTGATAAAATCATTATGCCACTATTCTCTTATTATTACGATATGACGCTGATATTAAATACAAAAAAAGTGTCGCATAATTAAATCTATTACTCGACTACGTCTCGTCTGATAAACCTCGCAACTTGTATCGTAATGTTCAACTTCAACTTTACGATACTAGTTGCGTAAATAAGTATTCTGTCACGGAGCTTGGGGGAGGGGAGAGAAACTACAAAGCCTGAAAATTGGCCTTTTATAAAAATAAAAAAAACCGTCGGCTGAAAAAAACGCCCTAAGAAATATCCCACGGGCCCGGTTTTTCTCTTGGCAGGCCTGCTTTCGACAAGTTTCTCATTTCTCATCTGGTCTCCACTGGCGGTAAAGGTGAAATGCATGTGTAGGACCTGCGTGCTCTTGCGCCACATGCAACTTCAAAAATCATGAAATAAAATAATGAGAAATTTTTTTCAAAAAGTCGACTAGGTAATAGGTACTTTTTTGTTGAAATTTTGAGGCCTTTTGCACCACATGTGAGAAATTCCTTTCGCCGTTGATGATCAGAATATGTAGTTTCTTGGCCTTTTTTTGTCTGAAAGTCCATTTTTTTTTTCTAGAAAAATTCTTTCTAAATTCGAGGAGAGAGGAAAATTACTTTTGGGAAGGGTCACTTTGTAAATTTTACTTTGAGAACTGGAAGGTACCAGCGCTCCAGCCAATGTGGAATAAAATGAAGGCTGCAGTTTTGTACTTAGCTATTGTAAAAAAAGGGAATTCGTAAGTGTACACGTATGAGACGCTTCAAGGGGGAGGAGAGGTGAAAGTTTTTTTTAAAGTCTACGTTGAGTACCCCATCCGCAAAATTGGAGGGGGTCGATTTTCATGTTTTTTAAACCCTTTAATTTGACACGAGTTTTTACGCCACCCCCGTCCACTTTTTGAAAAAAAAAAAAAAAAAAAAAAAAAAAATGAATATAACTTTTTTGGTGCAAATTTTATT
The DNA here is from genome assembly GCA_959613365.1 of Balanococcus diminutus. Classification (NCBI taxonomy): domain Eukaryota; kingdom Metazoa; phylum Arthropoda; class Insecta; order Hemiptera; family Pseudococcidae; genus Balanococcus; species Balanococcus diminutus. The sequence goes on from OY390717.1 coordinate 544,585, forward strand.
CGCTACAATTTCAGTTACGAATTACGATTAATTTTTTGTTTGAAAACATAATTTTGCCGAGTTGTAAGCAAAAAACGACGAAAGTGTCACTTTGGATCCCCATTTGGGAGAGTTGCTGTGAGGTGGGATCAAGGGACTTTTTCGTGGTTAATCGGTACACCGAAAGATACGTTTTAAAATATCTTCGATGACCCAAAATACAATTTGCACCATTTTATTTATGGTCTAATTTCACCGGGGTAAAAAGTTCTCTACTATTCGCTCGGAAGAGGGCCAGAAATAAGTACGTTTTTCTCCTGGTTCGCGTACTTTTTTTTAGCGAGCTAATTTTTCGAGACCCCGCTATTTTTTAACGCGAACCGATTGTTTCTCACGAAAAATACAGCAAGATGGTACACATCCTTTGCAGTTGTTGTTTCGAGCTGACGTGATACTTGCAAACGACGATTCGTACGTTTTTTACGCATACGGCAAATATTTTTACCTTGGTACACATTGCATTCACCTAGCTTTAGTGAAGGGTACTGGGGCAAGGCAAATTCGTGTCTTTCAAACGCCTTTACCAGCAGTCCAGCACTGCATGCATCAAAAAGCTACCTGCCATGCCAGCAGTGTCAATAGTGTTCGCGTAAATTTACGACATAACTTTTCGGAATTACAACATTTACATTATTTTATTAGGTAGAAAAAGGAATAGGTATACAGTTTTCAGGACGTCGCTAGACGCGGTAGACGCGGTAGACGCCGCGCCAGTAGCTTTTGCGCCCCACACCCCAAAAGTAGTAGTGTAGCTATTTTGTGTGTGTAGTACTACTTAAGCTAGCAAAGCTGCCACTTGCCAGCTAGGCAGCTACGAGCTACCAGCTACCAGCAGGCAGTAGGCAGGCGGCAGGCACTGTGCATGTTGGTCGTCTCGTCGCGTCGCATCGTTGTCGTCGACGTGTCTAGCTCTAGTGTCTGCGTATAGTACACGGTATCGTTATAGGTACCACTTGTGCGCGGCGCGGCGCGGTACCTACCTGCCTGCCCTGCGTACAGTTACATACTAATACGCGTCATTCTGGTTTTTGATTTCAACTTGGAATTGAATCTAGTCGAGAGTCGAAGCGAGTCGAGTCGAATTGAATCCAATCCACATTATCCGCTGCAAAGCAAATGAAAATGAATCCGAAATCCGAAGCAGCGAGTCTCCTTCGCGCGTTCGGCGTTGTGATTGTGATACAGTTCCGGGGGCTACGGCAAAGACTAAGAGTACGAGTACGACGCTATGCATGCACGATGGACAAGCCTGGCTACCTTGAGGTTCCTCTCCGTTCCTCTATCTACAACTGCTATCAAACTTGAAACTAGTTTTTCTCGCCATCTCCGCTTCTCGCTCGCTCGCTCGCTCGCTCCTACACGCCGAGTTCTACACGTTGCCGCCGTCGCCGCCGCCGCCGCTGCTCTCTTTTTTTTCTCCCTTCAAAAAACGTTAACGTTATCGTAATATTTTTATCTATCTGTCGGTGGATATTAGGTACCACTAGTACTAGTTAGTAAGCGAGTAAGTAAGTAAGTACGTGAGTGAGTGAGTGAGTGAGTGAGTGAGTATGCGTGTAGACTGTGTAGAGTACCCTTCGTATACACGTAGTACTGTACGTGTACATGTATGCAATGCATGCATTTACAAACGTAAGTAGGTATACATATGTACGTACGTTACGTACCTACTTACGAGCGTATCTATCTATATCCTACACTTCTACATACACGGTGACGCGCGGGGGCGCTCCTATCTACTGGTTGCTTCGTCACGCCGCCACCCTCGCCTATACCTTGTAAGCTGTAGTAGGTACTAGGTACATTTTCATGCTGAGCTTGATAGTTGGTAGGTATAGGACACAGGACAGGACAGGACGCGGACGCGAACGCGTTTACAATATGCATTGGTTGCGAGTAGACGTACATGCTCGCTCGCGTATTCGCACGCACGTACGTTTTTTCAATTTTTTTTTTTCTTTTCCTTTCCTTAATACTTGTATAAGAAGTATCGCATATACGTACATATGTAGGTATACATACGTATTCCTGCTTCTCGGTTCTCTCGCCTCTAGAATTGCATGCTTTCCAATGATACGATACGATTTGGCAAAAACTGGTTTTCATTTTGGGCAATTAAAAGCGATATTAGCTATGTACGCGACGCGACGCGGCGCGGTGGGGTGCAGTGCGGCCGTGTCTGGTTTCGGTTTGAAAGTTTTTTCTCTCGTTTCTGTTTCAGTCGCACCGTCGTCGTCGTCGAAACGCGGCGTAATTTACTCGTAGTCGTAGTCGTAGTCGTAGTAGTGGTAGACTGGTAGTGGCAGTGGCAGTGGTAGTTACTTTGGTCAAGTCTGTACCACCTATTCGTATGTATAATATACTTACACGTAGGACTAGGAACGTGTATAAATTATCAGTCTCGTTGGAATATCGAACAAATGTTAAACTGAACTGAAAGAGAAAAACAAGTACACAACCACCACCACCACCACCACTACGAGTACATGTACGTACGTTACGTACGCACGTATCGCGTATGTATCACTACATACATACAGGGTGGCCCGTATGGCACCCTACAAAAATGTAAAAAAAACATGTCAAAAAAGTCTATCTATACAAAGCATAAGTCTAAACTTTTTACAATTTTTACAAAGTTATTCGCCTTTGAACTTTGAAGATGCTCGAATAACCCGTCAAACATTTGATGGTCCAATTTATAGAAAAACAGGTAGTTTGGTGGCTAAGGGATGGCTAGAATAAGCCATTTTGCAATTTATTTTACATAAGAATTTAAGCCGCCGCTACTCATTTGGCACGGTTTCAAAGGTTGTTTTGCAGCCTTAAGGCAGCTATGAATATTGGTTGCAATACCGCTAATATGCAGCTAACATTAAAGTCCAAAAAAAATCCAAAATGCAAAAACATCTGTCGGTGCAGGGATTCGAACCCGAGACCTATCGCACGCCAATCCGAGACTCTTGACACCACAGCCACGACGCCATGACGCCACTACGGCAGAAACTTGTTTTTAGTACTATGCAAACATTTAAGAGCTGAGATTACCAGCTTATGTCTAAAAATTAGCTGCCCTGCAACTAATTTACAACTTGAAACTTGGAAAATTTTCTGACATACAAAAATTATTAGACGTATATTGGTAATCCAACAACCTATTGGAAAACTGACTGCGTTACAACTAATCTACTGCTTAGAACTTGGACAAATTTCTGCCATACAATTGAGGGTAGTAATGTGGTTGCGCACCGCCAGTTTACCTACCAAAATCTACACTATGATAGTTCGAAATTGTAGCCGCCAAAATACGGCCGCACTACCTTTTTTTTTGTTTGACGGGAATCGTTTTTGAAAATCACGAAATGGTTGTTTTCCAAAAATTATCATTTCACCCTTAAAGTGCAATTTATTTCGCCGCCCTTACGTTCGCCTTGGCAACATTTATTATAGCAAAATTTACCCGAAGATTAGGTATTTTGTCTTTCGTTCATCGATGTTGAAATTATTGCAAATTATTGGCTACCTACTAAATAAAAGTAACCAACTAGGTACCTATCAAGTAACACCAGTGCGTTGTTTGATAACGGATTTGTCAATTTTCGCAAAAATCACGTTTCGGTACTTTGGGATGAAGGCAATGAAGACATCTTCGCAGCTACCTGTTCAACTTTTCGATTCGATTTCGACCTTTTGAGGAGCAGGGTTCCCCGTTGTAATCGTTGCAAAACGCCATACTCACTACGCATGCACTAGGCGATGGCGATCTGAGTGTGTACTGTGTAGCGTGTAGATCCCTTCTCCTGCCTGCCTGCCTGCCTGCCTGCCTGGAAGAGAGATGGATCGTTCTTACACTTGCAATTTCGATATTTTGCGGAAGCGGCTCATCGCTGTAACAATCTGCCTATATACATATTGAAAATGCAAGTGTGACCTGCGTTTCGAGTGAGGAGGATCGCCAAATAGGTACGTGTTGGACATCGTGGATAAATAATTGTCGCTGTGTAAACTCGTCTAAATTTATAGGTATACTTATATCGATTGATTGAAATACCGTATTAGGTGATGAGCGATTCTGAAGAAGAAAAAAAACCTACCCGCCGCACGCGTACCCGGGGCTGAGGGTATTTGTTGCTTGGTTGCGAAAATGATTCGCTCGTGGTCGTTGGCGACTTTTTTAAAAATCAGCTTTCTACATTATTAGGCCCGGGGCTGTAAAACTGAAATGATGTTAGTTCCAGTTTTCAGTTTTCAGTTCTCATCTTTTTTTCAACTCCAGTTTCAGTTTCCAAAATTTTTGTGCTCCAGTTCTCTAAATTTCTCGAACGTGTGGTATTGGCATATCATGTTCAATATATTATTCGATCCCTCTGAATCGAAATCTGACATTAATTAAAGTCTCCTCCGAGCCGAGCCGAGCCGAGCCGAGCCACCTCATCCGAGATATGCATTACTATGTCATAGCTTCTAACCCCTAGAAAATGATTCCCCATCGTAATGCTGCATTAGACTAGATCCAATCACGATGGGAAAATCACATTTTCCCTTGCCTTTGGCTATTTTCCGGTGTTCGCTGGTATTAATATCGATTTTCATTCGATCGATAATCAATCACTATGATTTTTGGAAAATATCTAGTAGGTTGATACTCGATAGTCGAGTGAAAATTGGAACAGGAAGTAGAACATTGAACAGAACTGAAAAACGTTTCAGTTCCAGTTTTAGAACTGTCTAATTTCTGTACCCCTACCCGAACCCGAACCCGTGGCAAGGCAGTCCACTTAGGTACACCTTTGGACGAGTATCTAACGGTCTGGTCTTGCAATATGTACCTACATATATGTATTTTCTCGTAAAACAATTTGCGTAGTCTTTCCAATGATCTAACTATACAGAAGAGTACACTCGCTCGTACGTCGCATGTAGCTCGTGCTTGTGCACGTGAATACTTACTTACGTTAGCCAAGTAGGTATGTGTAGCGAGTATGTCTAATCAAGGTGAACTGGCGATGCGATGGCGGCAGATTCGTCCACTTCACTCCATTCCATTCCATTCCTTTTCTTCGCGATGATTTGGTTGCGTTGCGTTGCGTTGCGTTACGAGTGCGACGCGACATGTAATGCTAACGCAGCTCAGCGTCAGCACTAGCACCGCTGACCGGTCGCTGCCCAGTGCCAGTGCCCATGTCGGCTTTAGATGGGTTTTCAACCGGTTGATGTAAATTTACGAGTGGTACGGTACGGTAAGGTAAAAATGGATGCGTAGACGTACTTTTAGCCTTCGCCAGCCCATCCAGCCCATCCTAACCCTCCAACCCAAGCAAACCCCCATTCTGAGTGTATACAGTTGGTCTATACCCTATACGAGTAGATATTATACCGGTAGCATTTTTGATTATAATGCACTCGTAGAAGATACTTACTAATAGTTAGATACTAATTGTGCATTTGTGCGTTTACCATACTACCATCTAACTAGGTAACTTGATACTGGTGTACATTACATATTACATAATTATGTATACAATACAGAGTTGTATCGAATATAAATACCTATTTTCGAATAGAAAATACCTATTTTGTATCTGTATTCGAAATCACTTTTCAACCTATTTATATCTCTTCTATTTTCGAATACTTTTACGAAAAAACATATTCGATTTTTTTCAAATATCTATTCGAAGTGACTTCGAATACATGTACTTTTACATTTTTTTCGGTAATTTCGCTTTTGATTCAAATTTCATTCGCTAAAATTGAAGATCTAATTCCTAAATAGCCGATAGTTCCAACATTCTTCAAAAAATACTCGAATAGTTGAACTATTCTTGTTTGAATTCAATGCAGCTTGGGGTGGGCAACTAAAAAAAAAGTATTCGATTTTATATTCGAATATACCTATTTTGAAAATAGGTATTTATATTCGATATTCGAAGATACCTTTTCAGAGGTATTTTATATCTGTATTTTGAAAATACCTTTAGAAATCACCTATCTATCTTGTATTTTGTATTCGAAATAGGTTTGAAAGGTATCTTTTACAACTCTGATACAATACATAAGTAGGCGTGCGTACGTGTATGTTGCTGCGCGGCGCGGCATGACATGATGGTGTAGAGCCCCAAAATCCGCGTCCATTGTCCATGTATATAAGTATTATAATAATTATGCGGCAGGGCGCAGGGCGCGAATGCGAAATGTTGAAATTTGTTACTAAGTAGTACTACAACGTGAAATTTAAAATGTGCAGGGCCACGCCAGAAAAAGATGTTACAAGAATTGTAATGGTTGGACCAAAATAGACGATAAAGACAAAGAAGTAAGAATTTTTTTTTTTTTTTTGTTTTGTTTTGCTCTTTCTTGCTGCATATTCTTGGTACAATTATAGGCCTACTTACAATTATTTATATCGCCTCGTACTCGTACCTATTTAAATGTTACGGCCATATGTACAATTGTACATATGATATCGGTGTATGGTATGGTATGGTATTGGTATTGGTATTGGTATTGGTATTGGTAAAGGTAAAGGTATTGTTACATTACATCGCACATTCGCATTCGCATTTCTGGCGAACGGCAAGCATGAAAACCCGACGATCGGCGCGGCGCATCGTGTACCTACTTGCGTTAGGGCACTATAGCTTCACTTAGGTACAACCGACGCCATTTCGGGTGCAGATATTTAAAATTGAAAATAACTTGAAAACGAAAGTAGTAAAAGAAATATATCATATCATAGGAAACGAAATGCAGAGAATTTCTTCCTCTTTCCAACGATGTATTAAACTTTTACTTCGGATTTCCAAAAGTTGAATTATCAATTAAAACTCAGTTTGGTAGTTACGGTGACTACCAATACCAAGTAGGAAATTCGGTCAACTTTTAGAAAACTCGAGTAAAGTTTAATACATCGTTGGAAAGAGGAAGAAATTCTCTACATTTCGTGTCCCATGATACATTTGTTTTACTGCATTCGTTTTCAAGTTATTTCACTTTTAGCATTGCATATTGCACCCACCCAAAATGGCGTCGGTTCTACCCAAGTGAAACTATAGATACCTTACTTGCGTTAGCTACGAGATGAGATCGCTCGTAGCCAAGTAGGTACAATATGTTGTACCTACTTATGTATACTTACGGTATATACGGTGTTCAATAAATCGTGTCACCCATCGTTCAACTGAAAATAGAATAACATATCGGCGATACTACCAGCTTACAAAAAAATTAAATAAAAAATAAATAGAAAAAATAACGAGGGGCGTCGCAATTGATTGGACACCGTGTACACTGTACTTTAGACTGTCGCACCACTATTGGGGGACAATCGATAAAACGCGGATCCTTAACACGGACTTTATGAAAAGTACGTACGTAGGCCTGCCTACCTACCTACCTACCTACCTACGTAGTTACCAAATTTTTACCGTAGTCCTCTGTGTAGTGGCGAAAATTTGTTAATTTACAGGAAACGAAAGTACTTGGCATATCTTTTCTTATTCTTCTTTTTTTCTTCTCTTTTTTTTAATAACCATTACCCAAAGTCGCAGATGTGATCTACACCGCACCGCATAGCGCAGCACAGCACAGCACAGCACAAACCAACATTGTATTTGTATACGTTTACATATGTATGGTACTTATTCGAACGTCTAGGCTTGTTAATTCGTGTATGTACCTACTACTTGTTACACTCGTGTACTCTCGGCTCACACTCGCACTTACCTTTGCTCAAATATGTAGGTATAAGAGGGTACGAATGAATAAGAAAGGGGGGTTGGGCCGCAGTGCACGGGCCGTTGGGGGGACTCGCTTTTGGAGCTAGGATAAGAAAGAGGAATGACAACGTTTTTGAGCTGTTTGGCTCGTACCTATTCCCATGATTATGCGACACTTGCCGAAACTGCCATCTTTTCATTCTTTTCGTATAGGTACGCGTACTTGGGAAATTGGGTGCGAGCTTGGCTTCTTTTTCTTCGTGTGTCTCTTTGACGTGCGTTTTTTCGAAACTCGTTTGCTTTTCAAAAAATTCTAAGACTACGCGTACGATTGGGGTAATTGCGTAACGGAAATCGAATAATTTGCATTTGCTCAAAATGTCTTTTTTTCCTCTGATCATCGACTATTTGCGCAAAATGCGCGTCATTTTCTGTCACTTTTTATAAAAAATTTGCGAAATATGACCGCATCCTAATCGCGTACTGTACGTGTAACACTGTACAGTCTGCAATTCACCCTGAACGTGAAATTTGCATTCGCCGATGCCAATGGTATACGTTACGTAGTACCGAGTTCGAGTATACGTATTAAACTATATTATACTATCCATATCCATCTGTTAAATTTGCGTAAGCGACGCGACGTGCGACAATACGTCATATAGACGCGCGTGCTTGCTTTTTCATCCATACGCGATCAATTTGATGGCGACGCGACGCGACGCGATATACGGCGACGGACAACGATAATTACCAATTATGCGGAGTATTAACCGGACAGAAGGCCGATATACAGACAGCCATGGGAATTAACAAATTGCAATTAAACTTTTATAATTGAGTTTGCAGCGCCGCGCCGCGCCGCGCCACGTCGTGTTTAAGCTGCATTACCGACCCGTTGGCCGTTGGGATTGGGAAAATGGGAATGAATCGAAGAATTCTATTAACGTTACGTTCAACGCTTACAACTACCTCCCAACCACGTACACGCGATTTAGGTGCTCTTGGTCTTTTCACACCTCGTTAAGAGGTGGCGAAAAAAATTCACTCGTCAAGCGTTTACTTCGCCGCTGGCTGCCTTTGCCTTTGCATTTTGTGTTTATCGAACTGGTCTATTATTCTACTCCTATAGGAGTACGTCATTTTAGGACAGTCTCTCCTGCGGTTTTTGTACGAGTACCTAAGCTAAGCTAAGCTACGCAAGCGCGCGCGCCTTGCGCGATAATGATTCGAAAAGATTTTTTACCGAAAGACGCGAGTACGCTCTGTATACGCGGGTACTAGGTACTAGGTAGTAGGTAGTAGGTAGTAGGTAGTGCAGCGCATACGTAAATTGTGTTGTTAAATATGTAGGTACTGCATGGTACGGTGGGTGTAGGCGAAATACATACTAATATAACAATTAAATAGGTAGTATAAAGGCGCGAAATAGTAATTTACCCTTATCTACTATAGTATGTATAGGTAAGGTACTACGTAGTACGTACACATTGCCAGTTTGCGAATTTCGCCTAATTACGCGTTTTTGCGGCGGTTTGTTTGCGTTTGTTGCAGATATTTTCTTCCAAGTCGGAATTGCAGCTACACTCGCAGCTGCACATGCGCGAAGTGAAGCCGTACAAGTGTTCGCAGTGCAGCAAAACATTCGCCAACAGCTCGTACCTGAGCCAGCATACCAGAATCCATTTGGGCATCAAGCCGTACCGCTGCGAGATCTGCCAGCGCAAGTTCACGCAGTTGTCGCACCTGCAGCAGCACATTCGCACGCATACCGGCGACAAGCCGTACAAATGCCGCCATCCGGGCTGCACCAAGGCCTTCTCGCAGCTGAGCAATCTGCAAAGTCATTCGCGCTGCCATCAGACGGACAAGCCGTACAAGTGTAACTCGTGCTACAAGTGCTTCACGGACGAGCCGTCGCTGCTCGAGCACATACCCAAGCACAAAGAGTCCAAGCACCTAAAGACGCACATCTGCCAGTACTGCGGCAAGTCGTACACGCAGGAAACCTACCTGACCAAGCACATGCAGAAGCACGCCGAACGACTGGAGAAGAGGCCGCCCATCGCGCTCGGCATGCTACGAGGCAGCGGCGGCGGCGTCATCGGCGGCGGTGGCGGTGGTGGTGGCGGCGGCGGATCCATGGACGGCGCCCCGTACTGGGCGGCCAAAATGTCGCCCGACTCGGCCGCCAACCATCTGGCCGAAGTGCTCAACCAACACGAAGCGGTCGCCTGCTTGCAGCAAGGCGGCGGTGGCGGCGGCGGCGGAGGAGGAGGCGGTGGTGGTGGCGGCGGCGGCGGAGGAGGAGGCGGTGGTGGCGGCGGCGGCGGCGGTAACGTTAACGACGTCCTGTCGTCCGAGCACGCGGCCGTCGCGCTGCATCGCGAAATGAACGGTGCGGCGGCTGCCGCAGCCGCCGACGACTACGTACTGCGTTTGTCGCAACACGCGCACGCCGCAGCTGCGGCCGCGGCGGCGGCATCTGCGTCGACGCCTTCGTCGTCGCCGCTGCATCCGCACGAGCCCATCATCACGGTATCGACGCCCGGTGCCATCAAGACGCCGCCGTCTTCGGCGTCCGCCTTCACGCCGATCCAGTCGATGGGCATCGGCGCCCACCATCATCACAACCACCATCTGAACCACCATCACCAGCATCACCATATCGCCGACCGCGCCTACCTGCCGTATCCGTTTAGCGGCGGCAAAATGGCGGCCGCGGCCGGCGGCCACCACCTGTCCGGCCTCGTCAACATGCCCAACACGATGGACATGTCCACCAAGAACGCCGCCAACTCGTCGCACTTCCACAACCAGCTGATTTCGTTGCAGCAGATACGCAACTACCAAGCGCCGCTCGTTCCGGAGCACTTTATGCAGGGCATCAAAGACAAAAAAGACTCGATCCTATAGAACGCGGCGGCCGCCGCCGCCGACGGGTACGAGTACGACGAGTACGCGCGTCAGCGTCACCGCATTTACCCGCCGTATGTAGTACGAAAGTACGAGTAGCAGCCGCGTCTCCGCGTTCGCCTCGCCAGCCCGAACCAGTCTCCGAGTCGGATCTCGCGTCTCGCCTCAACTTGCTTCGCGTACCACAACACCCCACGAACCACGAACCACGAACCGAAGCACCCTCTACGACTGCGAGTGATTTTTGGCTTATCTACGACAAATGCGCCTATCCGCCGCATAGCAGAGACTACAGAGCGTCGCGTCAGCCGTGCCAGTACCACAGTAAGATTTTTGTAGATTGTACCTAGTTATACCTATACCTACTTGTACTTTATCATCTAAAAATACCTACGTGTATTGCGGCGTATCACTCGATAGTTGGTAGGTACCGCTATATTACTGTTCGTATCGTAATGGTCGTTACTGCTGGTTAGTAAGTTTCAATTATGTCGCCAAGTAAATAGCCTCGGCGGTGCTTGTAGGTACTCGGTGCCACGTAAATTTATTTCTGGTATTCGCTCGTAAGCGAGTTGTCCGGCGTTCAGTTCAACGTTGCAATTCCCTCGAAATTTCCGTCGCGTCGCCTGGCGCGTCTAAAGCCGCAGCGGCTGATTTCTTCGCAAACAGCATCGCTTTCCCTTCTCGCTTGAAACGACCGCCATTTCCAAATTCCAAACTACGCTGCGCTACTGCAGAGTGACCCCTTGGCTTGGCGGCAGTCGGTGATTAGCGGCGCGCCGCGCCGTCTCGTCTGCCATTTGTGATTTTTGTTATATCGTCCTTTCTTCGCAACGCTATTGCTATTCTTTGACCCGCCGCGCCGGTAGACCTAGACTCGCGTTCACATTTGCCCATTTCTGATTTTTCACAACGCAACGCGTCGTTTCCTGCAATCTCGATCAAAAGAACATCGATCGAGTCGACTCGAGTGATTTACCAACGTTTACTCCTGGTTGTCTGTCTGTCTGTCTGTGAAATCGTCGTGTACCGGCGATGTGCGCCAGGCGCAGGCGCCCGGCGGCGTGGCATGGCATCTTCCTGTATTACCTACCTACGAGTACGTGAAAACCAAGTACGAGCGTTTATCTCGACCTACTTGTACGAAGAAGATGATGATGATAGGTACCTACTATTTGGTTTTGTGCTTTTTGATTTTCGTATTTCGTCCACGTTCCCTTTGTAAATACTTACTTTTATCTGCTGCCGCTGCTGCTTACTAACGTAAGCATGGCTGTAGCTGGTGACTTTCTTCTTATTTTGTCAATCGAAACCGAGATTGCCACCCGTTTCCCTCTTTTTGTCTTCTTCTTCATCTTCATCATGTGCGTCGTCCTCTTTGGATTCTTCGTTTTATTGACAAAATTTCGTAGCTGATGGCTTTTTAAATTTCAAATGTTTCTACAAACGACTATACTTACTTAGGTACACCCTCTGTACTCGCGGATCTACCTACTCGACATTTTTTACCACTTACCATTACCAGCATTTAGCCGGTTGCGCATTTTGTTTACTCGTTCGATTCGACTTTCTTTGTTGTACTTTTATCGCATGCCGAGCAACCTTTCCTTATTAAAGGTGTAGCCTAGGCTGTTGGCGATTCATCTCAACCAACGTTTAACCGTGTATACAATATTTATACGCGTACCTGTTAATTATAAGATTTTTTTCGTTTTATTTACGTATGTATTTACTTACCTACCTACCTATTTGTTTTTTGTTTTGTTTTGTTTTGTTTTGTCTTGTCTTGTCTTGTCTTGTCTTGTCTTGTCTTGTCTTGTCTTCTCTTCTCTTGTTAAGTTCTGTGTTGTTTTCCTATATTTTTCAATTTTTTTTTTTTTTTTTTTTTTTTTTTCATTTGTTCGCTCTTACGGTGCGATTAGTATGCTCAAAGTGCGTATTTACGTTGCCGATCGATGTAGGTTTCGCAAATTGATATTAGGGTATGAGAATAGGCCCCATCTCGCGAACTCGAATTGGTGGATTATCTACGACTACCTACCTACCTTTACCAATAAAAAATACCAATTCGTTTAAAACGCGATAGTTGATTTCGATTTTCTTTGCCGCGCGCTGCTGTAGACTTAATGTTTTGTATTGTTCGAGTGTGCAGCCGACGAGGCGAGTGCAGATTCTCACAACCATCTCTCCAGTTTCCACCTACCTACCTACCTACCTACCTACCTACCTATCTACCTATTTTAGGTATCTAATCGATCTATGTTGTTCCTTCGTCTTTTTGTTTAAATTGTCGGATTGTCGTCGTCACGACCAAATCCAGCCCGAGTGAATTTTCAAGATTTCGGCGTTTTGATCGTTGATTCGCGTACGAGTACCACCGCTTACTGCACCTACCTACTTTACCTAATCGCTTGCCTCGTATAACTTGGACACCTTATAAAAATAAAATTACAGGCAGAAAAAGATCAAAATGAGAAAAAAATTACTCGGGGTTGCGTCGCGTATTTCAGCTATTTAATTAAGCAGAGTTACGAGTATATATATGTATACTCGATGTACCTATTCGATTTTGGTGGTGGCTGCCGGCTACGGTTAGGTGTAGGTACGAGTGCAGTGCAGATGACCAAGTCAGGTGCACAAACACGAGGTACTCTTTCTTAGGTATTCTAAACGTAGAGGCGGGCACCGCGCCAGACACTCAAACCGAGTGCGCACTATCGTACATACTCGTACGTCGTAGGCAGGAGGTACGAGAAAGCGATCTCCGAATTTGCGGTACGATTCTCGTTAAATTTTGCTATTGCTTTTGCCTTTGCCGTTTGTCGAATTCTTCATTTCTCGTTCGATCGCGAGTCCTCGAGCTCGAGTAATACACGTAGTAATGCCGGCCTCCGCTCCGTCGCGCCCATCCCCAAATTTTCTCTTCCGTGTATTATGATTTTCCCTACTCCCTGCGAATTGTTCGTTGGTCGCCCTGCGCTGCGGTTTGTTTTCGCTGTCGCTGTCGTTGTCGCTGTCTCTCATAGAGGTAGAGGTACCTACTCTCTGTACTCGGCCGTCAGTCGGCCAGTCTGTCCGCATATGTTCTCAATCGTTGGCCTTATCCAGGTTTATTTTTTCCCATCTTTTTTTTGTTTTTTTTTTGTTTTTTGCGGTCCGGCCTGTTTATTTGTTTTCGAATTGGATTGTTATTGATCTCATAAATCAGGTTGATCTCTTAATAAACGATGACGACTTTTGAAATTTTA